>ONZH01025227.1:0-55555 GCA_900303285.1 Rhinella marina
AAAATTCCCTTATTAGGGCAATGGTAAGCTTTTTCACAGAAGCAGAGGAGATTGTGGAGTGTTTTCTAACTTTTATAGGAATTTATATACTTCGGAGGGGGGTTATAATAAAGAGGAACTGTCACAATTTTTAGGGGCCTGGCCTATGCCCAAATTATCAAACGAACAAAAGAAAGAGTTGGAACGGCCGATTACATTGGAGGAGGTACAGAAAGCGATATAAATATGGCAAATGGGGAAATCGCCGGGCCCCGACGGGCTTCCTATAGATATCTATAAGAAAGAGCTGGAAGTTCTGTCGAAAGAACTATTGTTAGTCTTTGAGGAAGCAACTGAGAAAGGTGAGCTCCCGCGGTCCATGATGGAGGCACAGATTATTCTATATTGAAGGAAGGTAAGGACCCCTCGAGTGTGTGGAGTCTTACCGCCCTATATCCCTGTTAAAACAGTGATGTTAAGGTCTTCGCAAAAATTCTGGCGGATAGATTAAGGGGTTGATGGGCTGTATTATAAACAAAGATCAATGTGGCTTTTGTCCCTGGGAAGGAGTGCTCATGAAAACATAAGAAGGGTATATGTGAATATGCAAGAGGTCGCAGAGAACCCCAGAGATAGGGCTATTCTCTCATTGGATGCCTCTAAGGCGTTTCGATCGAGTAGAGTGGCCTTATCTCTGGCAGGTAATGGAGCACTTTGGCTTTGGGAATAGGTATATGTCATGGATAAAACTGCTCTATAAGAACCCTGTGGCATGTATCTATACGAATGGGGCTCTGTCTTCCCCCTTTCAGTTGACTAGAGGTACTCGCCAGGGTTGTCCGCTCTCCCCCCTTCTATTCGCCATCTCGGTGGAACCATTGGCAATACATATTAGGAATCAGGAAGGGGTTAAGGGGTTCAGCCAGGATGAGAAGATATCCCTATATGCAGATGATATCCTGTTATTTTTAACTAATATCCACAATTCAGTAGATAAAGTGATCTATTTGATAAAACAGATTGGGCGATGGTCAGGTCTTGATATAAACTGGACCAAATCTATTTTGTATATGCTGGACGCCGATGATTTGAGTGATATACCCCTTCTGAAAAGGCATAAGAGATCAGATCCATTTAGATACTTAGGAATAAATGTGACAGCTGACCCTAGGAGTATGAGGCTAATAATATTGAGCCGGTCTTAAAAGATCTCAGATTTAAGATCAAGAGCTGGAATAAATTACCATTGAATATGGCTTCCAGAATTGGATTATTGAAAATGGCAGTTCTTCCTAAGTTATTGTATGCTCTAGAAAACGCGCCTATATGGATTAAGAAGGGTACATTTAATAAAATAAGGAAGATTTGTTAAAGAATTGATATGGAGGGGTAAAATGCCCCGGATTAAACTAGAACAAATGGAACTACCAGGGGAAAAAGGAGGGCTTTCAGTTCCAGATTTTTGTAGGTATTTTATCGTGGCTCAATTGAAGGTTATATTACGATTGTCCTCTTTGGGGAAAAATAAGAGTTGGGGTAGTCTTAGCTATTGTCAATGTCTGGTGGAGGTGTTAGAATGTGGTATGCATAAAGGGGATAAAACCTTGTGGAATTACACAATGTACATGATGAAGAAAGTTTGGAGCACTGGGAAAAGAATGCTGGGAAAGTTGGGGTCTAATCAATTCACTCCTTTATGGTATAATAGGGATTTTCCAGAATTTTTTGTTTTTTCAGATGAGGGGTATTGGATAAAAAAGGGGATTACGTTGTTGAAACATTTATTTTGTAAAGATGGCACGTTAAAGGTATTTAGTAGATTGCAGCAAGAATATGGTTTAACAAATAGGGAATGGTTTAGATATCGACAACTATTGCATATTGTGAATAGCACTAAGGATAAAAGTATATATAAATGGGGAGATTATTATATTTTGAATGATAGGATTAATATCTGGGGAAGGGAGTCACTGGGAAAATTTATAAGGTATTAATAGGGTGTGTGTCACTAGAAAGGAAGGAACTGAAGGCTAAATGGGAGATAGAGGTGGGTCATCTGGAGGAGGACAAATGGGAAAGAATAAAAGGTGGCTAAATCGTATAAAGAACAAAGGCCGAGTAGTACTATCCGTCAATTCTTTATTATTCATCATTTATTTATTACACCTAGTAAGTTGTTCAAAATTGGTTATAGGACATCTGATAAGTGCCCCCAAATGCAGTCGTCGTGGTGGTGATCTTATGCATCTATTGTGGAGGTGCCCCAAGCTGCATCTATTTTGGAACGAGGTTAGATTAGAGATAAATAAAATTATAGGAATGGATCTGGGCTTAGACCCAGTGATTTATATACTGGAAGATATCTCAGGGGTAAAAGTATCAAGGCATTTAGGGGATATGATCTTGTCTCTTATAGACTGCGCAAAAAAGGCGATCTTGAAGAGATGGATGGGGGAGAGGGCACCTCAAGGCTCAGATTATCGGAAAGAAATTAATGAACTTATTTTGTCAGATATTCTGAAACATAAGAAGAAATCTCCAGATAATGGAAAAGATGTCTGCAAAACTATGTTAAAAAAATGGTCTGGTTGGGAAGGAATTAACCGACTATGTAGCTGGTTTTAAACCAATTGGTTGTTTGTTTGTTTGTTTTTTTTTGTTTTTTTTTGTTGTTTTTTTTTTTCTTCTTTTTTCTAATTGATGTAATCTATGGACTGATCCCCATTTGCCGATATAAAATGGAAACGTTATGGTGGGAGAGGGGAGAGAGATGAGGGAGAGGAATTGTTTTTGTTTATGAAATATGAATGTAGTGTTAGATTTTTCGTCTTCCCTTAACTGGCTCTGCTCCCCTGCCTTTTTCTCTCGGCCTGTCCCTGGAGCCCGAGTGGGGTGAATCCGACCCAACCCAAAGAGAGTGATGAATGATTGGGAAGGAGGACGGATTCCAGATCTGGAAAATATACAATCCATGATCGGGGCTCCGTTTTCTCCATAATGGATTAAGCTCTTGTGCTACGGCATGGAACTTGGTCCAGGAGAAAGTGTGTCCTCTGTGCTCTTATTCTAGTCGTCTGAATTTCCGGCCTTTTGGCAGGGGATTGAGATGGAAACAAGGAGCTGAGAGGGAAATGAAAATAATGATTTAATGGAAAAAAGGTTCAATGTATGTGTGGGGGGACTGATTGGGTGCCCTGCCGGACCCGGGGGTCAGGCCAGAGAGGGGGTGATGGGTGGGCGGAGTGGGGGGGGGGAGATGATTTTAATTTTATTATTATTATTTATTTATTTATTTTTTCTCTTCCCCCATCTCTCTTTCCCTATATGATATACTATTGTACTAGGTTATCAGGGTACTAGGTTTAGGTGGGAAATAGTGGATAATGAAATATTTGTAGGTTGAATTCGATTGCGTGGATTGGCGGATGGGCATCAGTCTGTGGAGATTTAATTAATTTTGTATGGGCAGGTGACCTAGTAGGGGTATGGGGGGTGGTGGGGTTTGAATTCATGAGATAGTTGTTGTATTGATTATATGGTATAAATTACATACGTTTGTATTTTTATGGATGATATATGAAGGATACAATGTTATTAAGAGTATTATAAAATAAAAAAAAAAAGAGGAAGAGAGATGCTGACTTTTATTTGTACCGTACTACAATTTACTTTATGCATACAAATGGACAGAGCTATTTTCAACAGATTTTTTCTTCAGAACAGAATTATCACTAATATATATATACTAGCTGAAGGACCCGGCTTTGCCCGGGTATATTTAATTTATTTCTTTTACTGTTTGTGTGTGTGTGTCGTTAAAAGATATCGAGAGTGCCCTCTACAGCGGCCCGCCCCTTTAACAGTGACCTTTACAGCGGCCAGCCCCTTCAACAGTGACCTCTACAGCGACCCGCCCCTTTAACAGAGACCTCTACAGCGTCCCGCCCCTTTAACAGTGACCTCTACAGCGGCCCGCCCCTTTAACAGTGACCTCTACAGCAGCCCGCCCCTTTAACAGTGACCTCTACAGCAGCCCGCCCCTTTAACAGAGACCTCTACAGTGGCCCGCCCCTTTAACAGTGACCTCTACAGCGGCCCACCCCTTTAACAGTGACCTCTACAGCAGCCCGCCCCTTTAACAGTGACCTCTACAGCAGCCCATCCCTTTAACAGTTCCCATGAAGACACATCACTAAACATGAGGCCACGCCCCCCCTGGCTCCATGAAGACATGGAGGAGAAGCTGTCTGAGTGTGAGCTACTGAAAGGGTGGACATCCCTGTGTCTGTCCAGGCACTGCGTCGGACGGTGAACAGGTAGCCAGAAAACTGGACTGTCCAGCCTAAAGCCGGACATCTGGCCACCCTAACATCAGCCTGCCCCTAGGGTGGCCAGAGGTCTTGTTTTAGGCTGGACGGTCTGGCTTTCAGACTCCCTGTCCTCTGTCATGCGCAGGGCCTGGATGGCACAGCAGCAGCATTCTCAGCAGCAGCACTGTGCAGTCTAAGCAATGAGCTACAGGGAGAAAGTCATCCTCTCCCCACCCCTGCAGCTGACAGAAGGTGATTTTTACCAATATTTTTAATCCCGGTCAAATGCAGCATGGAAGGGGCGTGGCCTGACTGAGTCAGGGGCGTGACTTAGTGGGATCTGGGGGTGGTGCTTTTAAGTCCTTCTTTTGACGGTAATAAATAGAGTTCCTATACTCTAGGATAGGAACTCTAGGTATAGGAACTCTATTTATTACTATTCTTGGCCCGGGAACCATTTCCTATATACACTCCACTGAAGAACCACACAAGTGTGGACCAACGGACCAAACCTTAACACTTCTTTTGACGGTGGCCAGAATTACAGGTCGATGCCTGATTTAGGAGGAAGGTGTGTAGCAGTGGAAGAAAACATCTTTTATTACTACTGAACAGTAAATATGTAAAATTTACATTATATGAGGTAATGATTGATGATGAGTTAGTCTAAAACAAAAGTTATAGTTATGGTAACCGGGAATACCCATTTACCATTGTCATCCACAGTGCTCTGCCTCTTTAATGCAGACCTAAAGCAGTGAACTGGCTAGGTTGTCATAGAAACCTGATGCGTGACTGTGAGCTTCTATTGGCTGATAAGGGTCATGTGACCAGGCTACTATTGGCTAATGCATTTTTTGGGAATATGTCAGGAACGGTGTGTCCTGGAGAGTTGAAAACTGTTCTAAAACCTTCCCGGACACCTGATGTACATGTGTGCCAAATTTGGTGATTGTAGCTGCAGTGGTGCGGATTCCTTTAGCGGACATACACACACACACACACACACACACGCACACGCACACACACACACACACATACGCTCAGCTTTATATAATATATATATATATATATATACAGTTGAAAACAGAAGTTTACATACACTATATAAAAAGACACATGTGCATGTTTTCTCAATATCTGACATGAAATCAAAATAAACCTTTCCTGTTTTTGGTCAATTAGGATGAACATAATTATTATTATTTGCCAAATGCCAGAATAATGAGAGAGAGAATGTTTTAAAGGGGTTGTCCAATTTTTTTGTTCTTTGTATGTTTCTAACTAGGCAAATATAATGTTTTTTCAATGCACTTACTTTATCTGTAGTGACTCCTTTCTCAGATTTCACTGAGGGTCACATGACCTGTTATGTCAGCTTCTCTTCCTGCTCTGCTGATGTTTCGTGCACAAGCATATAAGAGTCTGTACACGAGATGTCACTGTGCTGGCCACATCCCCCTGCACTGGCTGAGTTGCCCTCTGAGCAGGTGGTCAGTGAGGCATCCATCGAGCTGACCGTGAAGGATCCATGTTGGGTCCATGGGTCCATGTTTTGCCATCCGTGTTGCATCCGTGTTTCACTGACACTGAACAGCTGAAAAATAATTTTCAAAGCGTCTCTTCTTAATGATCCATGAAACATGGATGCAACACGGATGACATCTGTGAGGGATCCGTGGTTTTCACTGACTCATTGACTATAATGGGAGTAAGGGATCGGGGAACACGGATCAAGATAGGACATGCATCTGTGCTAAAAACATGGACCCACGAACCATGCTAAAACACTGATGTCTGAATACACACATTAAAATGAATGGGGACGTGTGCTGTCTGTGGAGAACACGTACAGCACACGTCCGTGAAACACTGACGTCTGAATGAGGCTTAACCCTGGATTCTTTCAGATAAAACATTAACCCCTTCCGCCAGCACAGACTCAGGGCTTAAAGCTTTGCTGAGCAGCTGAAGGCAATGAAGAGACACCGAGCTAACACTGGAGGAGATCTGCAGAGCATTGCACAAGAAAAGTAAGGGGAAGTTCCTGGGTGCATCAGCAGTGTCATTGTACAACTCGGGCTTGTAGTACTACACATATAACATACTGCTAAGTATCCCAGCAGGCAGACATTTCACTCAGGGCAGACTTATTCACTTCCTTTGCAGAGCAGGGGGAGGGGCAGAGATTGTTATTATTGCATGTAAACAAAGGGCCAGAAGAGAACCAGGGAAATGAGGAATTTTTTTTTTTTTGCCTAAAACTTGCTTAACTTAGTTATATATTGCTGCCCATCAGATTTTTATTACTTTTTGCAAAGTCAAAAGTTTACATACGTTTCATTAAAATTTGGTACCATTGCCCTTAAACTGTATGACTTGGGTCAAACGTTTTGGATATCCTTCCACAAGCTTCTCACAATAATTGGAATTTGGGCCCATTCCTCCTGACAAAACTGGTATAACTGAGCCATGGTTGTTGGTCGCCTTGCTCGCACCTGCCTTTTCAGCTTGCCCATAAATTTTCATCAGTGAACAGCAACACTCATGAACAAGCGCAAACTCACAGCAGGAAAGCTAGGCATTGTGGGAATTGTAGTTTTGTGAGGGAAGATCAGGAGCCATTATACTCTCAGTGTGTTGCAGGCCCACGCAGGAGCTAGACAAATGGATTGTAGGGTAAATTAAAGCTCTGGTCATATGTATAGGTATGGGTTCTGGTTGGGTCACAGCTTGCAGCCTTAATGCAGTTTTTCAAAAATTAAGTTACTTTACTGGAATACCCCTTTAAGCCACTTTGTAACCAATTTGACAGTATGCTTCAGGTCATTGTCTATTTGGAATGCTTTATAAAGACAGAAGACCCTGGACACACGTAAAGGCACTTTAACAAATTATTTACAAATAGTCATTCAGTCTAACATTTGCCTTATTTGCACGTCTGTTGTTACTCATTGTTAAAACACTACTTTTAATTGTCACTGTATAAAATATATATTATATAATAGACCAAATAAATCTTATTAAAACTCTCATTGTGTCACATTCTTTTTTCCATATATTTTTTGAGTATATGAGCCCTGTTATTCACACAGTGATGCTACTATTGGCCTGGGACTGTGAGGTTCTGATCCTTGCGCGTTAGTTTCAGCTCACTCTTGTATATATGTATCTGTGTCCTTCATTGCTGCATTGTCCATCCGAGCAGCAAAACAACCCCACAACATGATGCTGTCATCCCGTGTTTCACACTTGGGATGGTGTTCTTAGGCTTCCAAGCTTTTTCCTTCTTCCTCCAAACGTAACGATGGTCATTATGGCCAAAAAATTCAATTTTTGTTTCGTCAGACCACAGGACATGTCTCCAGAAATGTAGGTCTTTGTTCCTGTGTGCATTTGCAAACATTATTCTGTTTTTTTATGGTTCTTTTGGAGTAATGGCTTCTTCCTGGCAGAGTGGCCTGTCAGCCCATGTTGATACAGTACTCATTTCACTGTGGATATTGATACAATCTTACCAGCTTCCGCCATCATCTTCACAAGGTCTTTTGCTTTTGTCCTTGGATTGATATGCACATGTCGGACCAAAGCACGTTCATCTCTTGGACATGGAACCCATCTCCTTCCTGAGCGGTATGATGGCTGGATATTCCCATCTTGTTTGTACTTATGTATAATTGTTTGTACAGATGAACGAGGCACCTTCAGGTATCTTGAAATTGCAGCCAAGGTTGAGCCAGACTTGTGCAAGTCCACAATTCTCTTCCTGGTATCTTGGCTGATTTCTTTAGACTTTCCCATGATGCTACACAAAGAAGCAGTGTGTTTCAGGTGTGCATTTATATATGTCAACAGGTGTTTCTCTGATTAACTCAGATGTTGCCAACAAACAGAAGCTTCCAAACATATGGCATCATCATATGGGCAGTCCAGAACTGTTTAAAGGCATAGTAATCTTAGTGTATGTAAACTTTTGACATGGCAGAAAGTAATAAAAATGCCTTAAAACATTCTCTCTCTCTCATTATTCTGACATTTGGCAAATAATAATAATTATGATAATCCTAATTGACCAAACACAGGAAAGGTTTATTCTGATTTCATGTCAGATATTGAGAAAAACATGCACCTGTGACTTTTTATATAGTGTATGTAAACTTCTGGTTTCAACTGTATATATATATTCTGCAGAATACCATTTTATCAGCTGTAAGGGACATATTCATCTATAAATATTTCAATGGATATAGAGATCGTATTACCAGTTAACAGAGAAACATCCCCCAGCGCATATATAAGTTATGATATATGAACTCAATATAGGTGGCGCTAGACAAGTATTTTTGAATATATTTTATTTTAATTTCTATTCATTTATACATATTTTATTTACACATATTTTTTTTATCAATGTATATACCTACACTTAGTATAAAAAATATCCAACATTTAATATATATATTTAATACTAACTGAAGGACCCGGCTTCTCCTGGGTATATTTAATCTACTTCATTTAATGTTTGTGTGTGTCGTTAAAAGATATTGAGAGTGACGTATACAGTGCCCTCCCCTTTAACAGTGACCTCCACAGCAGCCCGCCCCTTAACAGAAACATCCACAGCGCCCTCCCCTTTAACTGTGACCTCCACAGCAACTATGGTGGCCACTGTCTTCAGCCCAGAAAGCCGGGCCTCACTGGCCATTCCCCCAAACATAAAGCAGCGCCCCCGGTCACCTTGAAGCCACACCACTAAACATGAGGCCACTCCCCCTGGCTCTGTGAAGACACGGAGGAGAAGTTGTCTGAGCGTGAGCTACTGAAAGGGTGGACATCCCTACGTCCGTCCAGGCACAGCGCCAGACAGAGGACAGGGAGTCAGAAAACCAGACTGTCCAGCCTAAAGCCGGATATCTGGCCACCCTAACATCAGCCTGCCCCTAGGGTGGCCAGAGGTCCGGTTTTAGGCTGGAAATTTTGGCTTTCAGACTATCTGTCCACTGTCCGGCGCAAGGCCTGGACAGACACAGGGATGTCCACCCTTTCAGTAGCTCACGCTCAGACAGCTTCTCCTCCGTGTCTTCATGGAACCAGGGGGCATGGCCTCATGTTTAGGGGTGTGGCTTCATGGGGAGCGGTGGCAAGGCTTCATGTTGGGGGAAGGCTGGACAGTCTGGCTTTCAGACTCCATGTCCTCTGTCATGCGCAGGGCCTGGATGGACACAGGGATGTCCTTTTGAACAGCTCACTCTCAGACAGCAGCACTGTGCAGTCTGAGCATGAGCTGCAGGTAGAAAGTTACCCTCCCTCCCCTGCAGCTGACAGAAGTTGATTTTTACCTTCATTTTTTCAATCCCGGTCAAATGCGGCGTGGAAGGGGCGTGACCTGACTGAGTCAGGGGCGTGACTTAGTGGGACTTGGGGGTGGGGCTTTTAAGTCCTTCTTTTGAAGGTGGCCTGAATTACAGGTCGATGCCATAGCAATTTAGGAGAAAAGTGGGTAGCAGTGGAAGAAAACATCTTTTATTACTACTGAACGGTAAATATGTGAAATTTACATTATATGAGGTAATGATTGGTGATGAGTTAGTCTAAAACATAAGTTATATTTATGGTAACTGGAATAACCCTTTAACAGTGTCATCCACAGCGCTCTGCCCCTTTAAAGCAGACCTACAGCAGTGAACTGGCTAGGTTGTTATGGAAACCTGGTGTGTGTGGAGACTAACTGCCTGTGAGCTTCTATTGGCTGATAAGGGTCATGTGACCAGGCTTCTATTGGCTAATGCATTTTTTTGGAATATCTCAGGAACGGTACGTCCTGGAGAGCTGAGACCTGTTCTAAAACCTTCCTGGACACCTAATGTACCAGTTTGCCAAATTTCGTGAGTGTAGCTGTGACGGTGAGGATTCCTTTAGCGGACATACACACACACACACACACTCAGCTTTATATATTAGATATTAGTGCCTGGAGTGCTGAGAGTTTTAATTATCTAGCACTTTACATTAGCTCTCTAGATATGGAGAGCTCTGCCAATGTGCTCAACACAAAATATATATCTATGTATATTTATCAGTAGACTGTGAGTGTAGAGCCACTGATTACTTCAAACGAAAGCTTTAGGGTTTCCTTTCCAATAAATTATCAAAGATTTTGTACATACTGTTTCCACTTTGTCATTATGTGTTCACATTCACCTAGTGGCTCTGCTCTCTCTGCAGCTGTCACACCCTCTCCACTTTGATTGACAGAAACCAGGCAGTGAAAAAGTGATCACGTCTGGCCCTGACTTCTCCTAAAGACAATCAAAGTGCAGAGGGCGCACCAGTTGCAGAGAGCTGACCCTCTAGGAGTAGGGGGGCACCCCCGTGCTTCTAGACTTCTAGAGGCTCATTTGCATATAATAAAATATAATTGTTCTCAGCAATGCAGGCACATTTGAACATGGGACCAACACAGATGCCTTCATCTGCCAAGCGCACATGTAACAGGTCAGCCAGTGTCATAGGTACAAATCTGCTGACAGATGCACTTTAATAGACAGTACTATAGGAGAAGCACCTTCAGAAAACCGTCTTTGAAGGCATGTATGTATTTTAAAATAACAGTAAGAGGTCTTCTATGCAGGTTACACCTGTTACAGGACAAACGCGTCAAATACAGTTCAAAACCTAAAGAATACGTAAGTAATATCAACAGTCTTAAGAAAATCCAGATTGTCCGCGTCTTCTCAGCATACATAGGGACACATAGTATTTATGTAGCGCTTACATATTCTGCAGCAGTGTACAGAGATTGTTGTCACTCACACACACCATCTCCCTATTGTATATTACAACATAAGTTCCAAATTAGCCCATGTCTATGGAGTGTGGGAGTATACTGGAGTACCTGGAGGAAACACAAGCAAACATGGTGGAACATACAACATCCATGCAGATGTTGTTCTTGGTTGTATTCAAATCCAGGACTCCAGCATCGCAAGGCACCCGTGCTGCCTACTGCCACCGTGATATTAGAATGTCAATGTCTTTAACATAACCATTGGTATAAAACCGTCATTATTTCTCATAGTTCTTGTATAGTAAATACAATTGTGTCCGCACCCCACCGCTCTATATCTACCACTTCCTCTCGGTGTTGTTTTTGCCAGATGCATCTCTTTTCCTACGTTTGTATTCCCTGACTGTCTCTCGCTCACACCCACTCTCTCTTTCAGGCTCTCTCTGGGTGTCTTCTGTAATTATGTTAATTTCAGGTCATTTTCGCCCCCACACGGCAAAGTGAGAATAATAATAGAGGGAGAAAGTACAAGAGAAAGAGAGAGAAGGGGGAGACAGGAAAGAGAAAAAAGGAAAACATGTGAAAAACGAAGGTCAGCGGAATGGAAGGAGACAGAGGAAAGTATGTGAGATTTTCCCTCTAGGATAGAGATCAGTGTTTCAGCTTATGTATCTGTCATCTGTCACCTCCCCTCTAGCAAGACTGTCAAGAAAGGGGCACCAGCTGCTCTGTCACATATATTACCATACCAGCAGTTGCTGAGACCATGCCAGCCGTCAGCACTCGCACACAGCTACAGCATTGCATGTGCTGAGCCCTGTAACAGCTAATGCAGCAAGGTGAAGCCTCCTCTGACAAGTACTGCTTGGTGCAGGTACAATACACACAATGAGCCAGTTTTACCTCTTGCAGATCTTAAAGAGGTTTCCAAGCATTTAATATTGTGAATTGTCAAGGGAATGGCAGCAGCACTGCAATAACCAGACATGGCCACTACACAGTGTACCTGGATGCGGCACAGCAGCTCCTGCAGATGATCGGCGTGAGTTGGACCATCGCCGATCTGATATAGATACCCCAGAAAACCACATTTAATAGTTTTGTCTCTCAATAAGAAAGAATTACAGTATACACTGATCACCATAACGGTAAAATTACCTGCTTAAAGGGAACGTGTCACGTGGAACATGGCATCTGAGCTGAAGGCAACAGATTATAAAGCAGGAGGAGCTGAGCAGATTGAAAAATAATTTTATGGGAACAGATTCAGTATAACCTGTATTTCATTCATTTAGGATCTTGCCAATTTTGAGCTTTGGAGTCCAGGAGGTGGTCCTATCAGTGATTGACAGCATTCCCTCTATGACTGTGTACACAGAAATAGATGTCAATCACTGACAGGACCGCCTCCTTGGCTTCAAAGCCCAGATTTAGCGTGACTATAAATGGAAAAATTACGTTTTGCTGAATCTTTTCCCACAAAACTATATATCATTGCGTACACCTCATCCTGCTCTATAACATACTGCCTGTAGATTAATTAGCATTTTCATGGTGACAGGTTCTCTTTAAAGGGAACATGTCACCTGCAAAGTGCTGTCCTCACTGAGGGCAGCCTGCTGTAATGACAGACCCCTGATTTTAGCGATCTCTGACTTCTGTGATGGCAGTCAGTAGTTTTATAG
This sequence comes from Rhinella marina, assembly GCA_900303285.1. NCBI lineage: Eukaryota > Metazoa > Chordata > Amphibia > Anura > Bufonidae > Rhinella > Rhinella marina. The sequence continues at coordinate 12,762 of ONZH01025227.1, forward strand.
TACTGACTAGCCAAATCCTGCAGCACATGCCAGCACTGCAAGGGAAAATAGTCCGCTGAGGCTCTTTCAGACAGTAAGTGTTTTGCGTTCTGCAAACCGTGCTGTGTGCACGCTGCATGACGGTGCAGACCCATTGACTACAATGGGTCTATGCAGGCATGGGATTCAGCCAGTTCCCTCAGGTTGTTAAAATGACAGATCCGGCTGGCAGCTGGAGATGAGCCCTTCTATTCCATAGTTTAGATCAGGCATCCCCAAACTGCGGCCCTCCAGCTGTTGTAAAACTACAACTCCCACCATGCCCTGCTATAGGCTGATAGCTGTAGGCCGTCCGGGCATGCTGGGAGTTGTAGTTTTGCAACATCTGGAGGGCCGCAGTTTGGGGATGCCTGGTTTAGATCCTTAGGCTTTTGAAAAGCTGGGTGGTATGTGTGTGTAGTGTATATGTGGTGTATTTATGTATGTGTACCATGTATATGTGGTGTATTTATGTATGTGTACCATATGTATGGTGCATTTATGTGTATGTGTGTTGCATATATGTGATGTATATGTAAACATGTGTCATGACACCACATGTCCCTGTCCGCCTTTGAGTAGGGAACCTGTTGTTAAAAATTTGAATCCGACCCCTGGGTCTATGGTCCGCATGTTGTGGTAAAGTATAGGACATGTCCTGTCTTTTGCGGAGTGGCTGCACGGAGGAGCATTAGACTCATGTCCCGCACAGTCCTGGGTTCGGCATGTCAGTACTCTAACAGTATTGACTTCCATGACAGAAGTGACAGACCGCTGAAATCAGTAGGTTTGTCACTACACTGCTAAATCAGTGGGTCTGCTCTCAGTGAGGGCAGCATAAAGCAGGTGGTTAAAGGGGTTATTTATCATGTACATTTATCACCTATCCACAGGAAAGGTGATAAGCATGTGGTCACTGAGACCCCAATGCACACTAGAACAGGGGGCTTGAGTCCCACATTTCTCCCCAAGGTGGAGATTGAACGGTGGCCATAATATAGATATAGGATCTCTGCCAGTCTAATAAACTTTTAATGGAGTGGCAGTGTGCATGCTCTTCCACCCCAAGGTCATGTGGGTAAGGATGGGGGGAAGTCTGTTTAGACCATCGTTCTAGTAATCAGTGGGGTGAACAAGAGCTTTTTCTAGTACATCTTTAAATATATACCATCCAAGTCCATTTATTTATTTATTTTTACTTTACATTCTGTTAACAGTTTTCCCATAATCATAGCAAATTAAGCCTTTGGTCTTTTTAACAACCATTGACCTGTGACCTGCCAGGCGCAGACAGTTCCTTACTTTAAGGCCTGTATTACAGCTGCAGATATTCAGGGAGATCATCGCTAACAAGCATTCCTAGGAACACTCGTTAGCGACAATCTGCCTGTGTAATAGTGCCGCCGATTACCTGATGAACAATTGCAATTTTTAAGCAGGCTGAAAATAATTGCTTGCCGGCGGTACATTGTACCATCTAATCATGGTCTGCCGCCAGCAAATAATGATTTTGTATGGGGACGAGCGATGACATTAGCGATCACTCCTCCCTATACTGTAGAGGAGATCGCTGAATGTGAATACAGTGGTCTCCTCCACTGAATAGCAGACGATTGTTGGGAAGGAACGCTTCCTTCCTGAAAATCATCAGCCTCCTCTGCTGGTCTAATACCAGCCTTAGTATGTATATTATAAATATCCATAAGCATCTGTGTTGTGTCTACTGTCTTCAGGGGTGTTGTGGTCCTAGCACAACCCCTAAAGGTGAGCCCATTTCACTGTGCAGTTTCTCATGTGTTTTAAAGGGTAATGGCCTATGCTCCGCCATTGTGTGTATCTTTGCTTTAGTAAGACACTGTGTTCTGACACCTTTTTTTATCATAGCCACAAATAATATATTCATCAATTTGTGCATCAGTAGCTCTTCTGTGAGCAGGGGTGGACTGGAAACTTAACCCCTTCACGACCGCCCACGGTAAATCTACGTCGCTGCTTGCTGGGCTTTGTGCAGCAGCGACGTAGATTAATGTTCCTGCTTTGGGCTACGATGAGGAGCCCCAGAATTTTTTATTTGGTTAAAAATATGTTTATTATCCACCCCCACCCTCCCCTCAACATCATAATTCATGCCCATAATAGGATGGCCGAGAGGGGAGGGGGGGGACAGGGCGGACAGGCGAGCGGGCGGCAGCGCGATTTGAACCCGCGCTGCCTGTCTGCCTTCCCCGATGTTCAGGATGGCCGAGCGGTTTGCAAGCAGAGTATCAGCATACAGCTGATACTCTTGCTTGAAACTGCTGACATCGGTGCTGGCACCAATGTCAGCCGTTTAACCCCTTCCGTGCCGCGGTCCATAGGGACCGCTGTATTGAAGGAGTTAACAGGGAGGGAGCTCCCTACCTCTCCCATCGGGTCGCTGCTGTGCCGTGGCAGCAGCCCGATGCTTGATGGGATCACAGAGGGAGGGAGCTCCCTCCCTCCTCCTTCGGGACGCTGCTCTGCTGTGGCAGCGTCCCGATGGTTACCATGGCAACCAGACGCTTTCACAGGCGTTTGGCTTGCCATAGTATAGCTAAGCCTGATCAAGCTCCTGCTAAAGGCAGGAGTCTGATCAGGCTTACTATGAATGAAAATACACTGCAGTACACTATACAGTGTACTGCAGTGTGTTATACAGCCCTCAGACCCACTGGACTTCCAAGAACCAACTGGGTCTGAGTCAAAAAGTGTAAAAAAAAAAATAAATAAATAAAGTGAAAAAAAGTAAAAAAAAAAAAGTGAAAAAAGTAAAAAAATTAAGTTATACAAAAAAATAAAAGTTTCATGAAAAAAAATAAAAAAATAAAAGTAAAAAACAAAATAAAGTAAAAAAAAATTGTAAAAAAAAGGGGAAAAAAGAAAAGTATACATATTAGGTATCGCCGCGTACGTATCGACCGGCTCTATAAAAATATCACATCATCCACCCCGCCAGGTGAACGCAGTAAAAAACAAAAACAAAATAAACTGCTAAAACAGCCATTTTTTGGTCACCTTCCCTCACAAAAAGTGTAATAGCAGGTGATCAAAAAGGCGTATTTAACCCAAAATGGTACCGATCAAACCGTCATCTTGTCCCGCAAAAATGATACCCTACCTGAGACAATCGCCCAAAGAATAAAAAAAATATGGCTCTCAGAAAATGGCAACACAAAAAAAAGATTTTATTCTGTTCAAAAATAAATCTAATGTGTAAAACTTTCCAAAAATAAAAAAGTTAGACATATTGGGTATCGCCACGTCCGTAACCACCTGCTCTATAAAAATATTACATGAGATGGCCTCCCAGGTGAATGCTGCTGCTGCAAAAAAAAAAAAAAAAATGCCAAAACAACCATTTTTTTCCCTCTTGCCTCACAAAAAGTGTAATAGTAGGCGATCAAAAAGGTGTATTTAACCCAAAATGGTACCAATCAAACCGTCATCTTGTCCCGCAAAAATGATACCCTACCTGAGACAATCGCCCGAAAAATAAAAAAAATATGGCTCTCAGAAAATGGCAACACAAAAAAAGATTTTATTCTGTTCAAAAATAAATCTGATGTGTAAAACTTTCCAAAAATAATAAAGTTAGACATATTGGGTATCGCCACATCCGTAACAACCTGCTCTATAAAAATATTACATGAGATGGCCTCCCAGGTGAATGCTGCTGCAAAAAAAAAAAAAACACTATGCCAAAACAACCATTTTTTTCCCTCTTGCCTCACAAAAAGTGTAATAGTAGGCGATCAAAAAGGCGTATTTAACCCAAAATGGTACCAATCAAACCGTCATCTTGTCCCGCAAAAATGGTACCCTACCTGAAACAATCACCCCAAAAATAAAAAAAATATGGCTCTCAGAAAATGGCAACACAAAAAAAAAGATTTTATTCTGTTCAAAAATAAATCTGATGTGTAAAACTTTCCAAAAATAATAAAGTTAGACATATTGGGTATCGCCACGTCCGTAACAACCTGCTCTATAAAAATATTACATGAGATGGCCTCCCAGGTGAATGCTGCTGCTGCAAAAAAAAAAAAACTATGCCAAAACAACCATTTTTTTCCCTCTTGCCTCACAAAAAGTGTAATAGTAGGCGATCAAAAAGGCGTATTTAACCCAAAATGGTACCAATCAAACCGTCATCTTGTCCCGCAAAAATGGTACCCTACCTGAAACAATCACCCCAAAAATAAAAAAAATATGGCTCTCAGAAAATGGCAACACAAAAAAAAAGATTTTATTCTGTTCAAAAATAAATCTAATGTGTAAAACTTTCCAAAAATAAAAAAGTTAGACATATTGGGTATCACCACGTTCATAACAACCTACTCTATAAAAATATCAAATGATTTGCGCCCTCAGGTGAATGCTGTAAAAGAAAAATTTAAAAAACTATGCCAAAACAGCTATTTTTTTCCACCTTGACTCACAAAAAGTGTAATACCAAGCAATAAAAAAGTCTTATGTACCCCAAAATGGTACCAATGAAAACATCACCTCATCTCGCAAAAAATAAGCCCCCACATAAGACAATAACTCAAAAAAATAAAAATCAATGGCTCCCGCAAACCAATCCATCAAAATCTGTTCTTCAAATTCCATATGGCGCTCCTTCTGTTCTGAGTCCTGCCATGTGACCCCACATCAGTTTACCACCACATATGGGGTGTTGCCGTATTCAGGAGAAAATGGGGAAAAACTTATGGGGTACTTTTCTCCTGTTAACCTTTGAGAAAATGAAAAATTTGGGGTTAAAGCAACATTTTATTGGAAGAAATTAAACTTTTCATTTTCACAGCCAAGTGTTTCCAAATTCCATAAAACGCTTAGGGGGTCAAAGTGGTCAGTATCCCCCTTAATATATTCTTTGAAGGGTGTAGTTTCCAAAATGGGGTCACTTTTTGAGGGTTTCCACTGTAGGGGTACGTCAGGGTCTCTCAATTACAAAATGGTGTCTAAAAACCATTCTAGCAAAATCTGCCTCCAAAATCCGTATGGCGTTTCTTTCCTTCTGACCACTGCCACAAACCCATAGAGACGTTTACCACCACATATGGGGTATTTCTGTAAACTGCAGAATCAGAGTAATGTATATTGAGGTTTAGTTTGCTGTTAACCCTTGCTGTGTTGCAAGAAAAAAATTATTAACATGAATAATCTACCAAAAAAGTGAAATTTTGAAATTTCACCCCTATTTTCCCTTAATTCTTGTGGAACACCTCAGGGGTTAACAAAGTTTGTAACATCAGTTTTTTATAATTTGAGGGGTGTAGTTTCTAAAATGGGGTCATTTATGGGTGGTTTCCATTACTTAAGCCCTTCAAAATCACTTTATATCTGAATTGGTGCTTAAAAAATGGTTTTGGAAATTTTGTTGAAAATTCCAAAAAATGCTTCCAAGCTTCTATGCCTTCTAACGTCTGAAAAAAGTAAAATGACATTTATAAAATGATGCCAACATAAAGTAGACATATGGGGAATGCAAAATAATAACTATTTTTGGAGGTATTACTATGTATTTTGAAAGTAGAAAAATAGAAATTTGGAAATTTGCTAATTTTTCTAAACTTTTGCTAAATTTGGTATTTTTTTATAAATAAAAATAAAATATTTTGCCACAAATTTACTACTATCGTAAAGCACAATATGTGACAAGAAAACAATCTCAGAATGGCCTGGATAAGTAACAGCGTTCCAAAGTTATTACCACATGAAGTGACACATGTCAGATTAGCAAAAAATGGCCTGGGCAGGAAGGTTTTAACTACCTTTCAGCATGAAAGGGTTAAAGTGGGCCTGGAAAAAAACCCAAAAAGTAGCCCTATTTTGTAGGGGAGCAACAAAAGTAGGTGGGGTCAGCAATACCATAGCACAATATACCATCCCAGCTAAACCATATACAGCAGAACAGCATAATACACTGCCCCAAAAGCTGTCCCTCTGCCCCACAATCTGTGGTGGCCATTAATAGATGACATTTTCTGTTCTTCTTCTCCAGTTGTCTCTGACTAAAATATGGTGCAGGGCACTTTGAAGGTGAGAAGCAGATACCAGCAGTTGAATTCAGTAGGGCATGTGTGGTTGCTGGCCAGGTTCATGAGTACCCGATTCTCACAGCATTAATTACCACTGATAGCTCATTATGTACCCAGCCAGTGGCAGAGCGGAGGCTTGGGTGGCCCCCTGGACTATCTGCCCCTGTTTGTGAGATCACACCAGACAGTCAAGCCTTCACTCCCGTTTCATCATTGATCATCTAAGGCATGTAACTCTGTGTCTGGTTTACCAATTGTCCTTCCTTGAACCACATTTGGTAGGTACTAACCACTGCGTATCAGGAAGACCCCAAAGGACCCGTTAATCTCAGGTTGCTCAGATCCTTACACTTGTCCATTTTTCCTGCTTACAAAAAATTAACTTTAAGAGACAACTGTTTACTTGCTGCAATATATCCAACTCTGCTATTCCTTGCTTCTAAGCAGGGATTGGCTGGGTAGGTAAGGCATGTACTCTCAGTGCAGGCTCCCAGTGTGAAGACTGGGAGCCTGCTGGCTCCTAGATAAGGGCCACTGTAGAGTGGACTTCTTGAAATTCGCTTTGTGTCCAAATCAGCAAATTTTTTCAAAGTTCCATTTGTACCCAGATTGATTCCTCACAAATCGAAGTTGCTCCAATTGCCCTGAAAATTGGTATATAACACCCTCTAGTCTCCTAGGACAGATTTTTGCACTCCCCTCCCCCTGTTAAGCTCTTGAACGGACTGACACTGATAGCAAATAATAGTGAAACTGACATATATAGCTATGGATAAACAAACAGCCTGTTCAAAAACACACCGTGCCATCAGAAGTGTTATGCTTTCTCATATTAGAAAGCTTCCAAAATTGTCCTTTATCAAGGGAATTGTGTTATGCGAAGAAACAGTGGCTTCTTGGGACTAAGTGTGACTAAGCATTCAAAAATTATGCCTCAACGGGGGAAGATCCCTGCCCATGTTTATAGTCATACACAAGAAAAGACTTGTCCTGCACAAGCGCCCCAAAATTATCCATTAATTGTGCCAGAATGCCTGCCTGCATTTATAAACATGCAAGTGTTAATTATCAGAAGAAAGAGTGGCTTGTATCCAAAAATTATGCATTAACAGGGGCAGAATGCCTGGCCATATTTATACATTCACAAGTGTTTATTATCAGAAGGAAGAGTGTTCTGAACAAGCCTGGAAAAAAATCTCCCTTTTAATTGGGAGCAGCAGCAGTACAGTGTGGATGTGGAAAGGATAGGGTAATAGTATCATGTGGCCGCAATTGTGGCAGCAGTAGCAGCATAGTATGGAACAAATAAGACAAATAAGTAGATGTGTGTGTTTAGGGATAGTACTAGTAGCGGCAGCTGTGTAGCAGAAATGGAAGTGGCAGAACGTGGATTAGCAGCAGGGAGTAGTAGCTGCGGCAGTGGTGGCTGCAGCAGCCATAAGGTAAGGAATATGATGGTAGGCAGGCAGACAGCAGCAGTAGCATGATGCCGCAGCAGCTATATGGTATGGAACATGAAGGTAGGCAGGCAGACAGTGGCATGATGGGGCACCATCAGATCTATTCATTGGCCTAGAGGAGTTTGAAATTCCTCACAGATCGATGCCTTCTTCATTTTGACAAAAGTGATGTTTTGTACAGTGGCGGAGGACAATTTCATCCGTTTGGATGTCACAATGCCCTATGTACCGCTGAAAACCCTCTCTGAGATAACACTGGAGACTGGACAATAGAGAACGGAGAGAGCATACTGGGCCAGTTCAGGCCACTCTTCAAGTGTGCCTGCCTAGAAGTCTGGGAACATAGTATGCACCAGAGAAATGCTATAGTCCAGGTAGGATTGAGCCTGGGTGTTGAGGCAGTATGTCTCCGTTTGCTGATTTGCATCAACCTGGCGTGGCACATCAAAAAATTTCTCCATCATGTTGATAATACTGAACCAGCTACTGCTATGGCTTCTGCTGCTTATGGTAGCGAAGACTGTCTTGTGGGTGAATCTGCGGGGGCTGGAGAGGGGCCTAATATAGGGGCGGCTGCTTGCAGAAAGCTGTGGCAAGCTCCATACACAGTGTTTCCTGGTGATAAAGTAATTTGGCCTCCCTTTTGGCAACATGAAAACATTCCCCCGTTTTGCTTTGATAATGAAGATCTGAATGCATGGCTATCCAGTAATCATCAGACTGCTTCATGGTAAGTATACTACTGTTACGTAAACAAGCAATCATACAGCTTGCCATTCCAGCCAGCCCAGTTCTTTCCAGCTCTGCCCACCACTGAGATGACTGGCTCGTGTCATCATCAGCCTCCTGCTTTTGCTCCACCACCAACTCCTCTTCCTGAAGTGGTAGCTCCTCATCCTTCTCCTCCATAGGACTTTGTGGGTCCCCAATGGCTATATGGTAGCCAGCAAGATGCATAAGCTGTTCTTCTTCTGCTGTCCCTTGTTGCATTATCGTGAGAATCTGTTCTAAGATAAAAAAAAATCAGGAGGACATTGTTAATGCTGCAGTTGTCCCTACTGACAAAGCTGGTGGCCTCTTCGAGGGATCTGATTATGCAACAGGCATCTCTGATGAGCTGCTACTGTCTGACCTCAAAACAACACATGCTCCCTCTGATGAAGTGGTCTGGTGCATGACAAAATCATTCACTACTTTACTCTACTCATACAGATGCTCTAGCATTTGCAAGGTGGAATTCCAGTGATTTAAAACATCGTGGAGGAAACAGTGCAGTGGCAGATCATTCTGTCGCTGCAAGTCGAGGAGGGTGTTCCTTGCCACATACGAATGGCTGAAAAGCAAGAACAGTCTCCTGGACATTGCTAACACCCTCTGCAAGCCAGTATATTTTTTCAAAATTTGTTGCATGACTAAGTTAAACACGTGCGCCATGAAGGGAGCATGTATTATTTCCCCCAAATGTAGCACAACCACGATGTTCCTGTCATTGTCACTGATCACCTTGCCCAATTGGAGTTGGCAGGGAGCCAGTGGCCAGTTTGCTGCTTGATGCACTTTAGCAAGTGATTGGTGTGTCTAACAAGAATATGATAATGCAGTGTATTTTTTGGGTGAGATGTTTTAAAACTATGGGGGGTCATTTATTAGGAACTGGCGATTTATACACCAGTCTTAATACTCCAGCACTGGCGGCGGCGCAGGCCTCTAACTATGGCACTTGGTTCCGTCGGTCATGCAACATGGTTTAAACGATGCCAGCTCCCTTGCTGGCATAGTTTAAAACTTTTTCCACGCCATAAACTGGCATAGAAAATGGTAAATGAGATGGTCCATCCATCTTGTCCTCTTACCTGCCCACACCATGCCCACTTTTTCCTCAACCTTGGAAAAGTGGCATGAGCAAGGAAAAGTCGCAGCTTTTGTCGCAAAACCCCGTTGCTACAAAATCTGCTTCTTAAATATGCCAAAAAAGTGGCGTATATTTCATAATAATTGAACCCCTATGTGTTTAATATCACACTGGTTCAACACTTACATTTTTGTGCTAAAAATGTCAAACACATGGTCTGATGCAGTAATATGACTTCTAACACAAATATAACAATGCAGTGTTTGAGGCAAATATCTTTCAACTAGGCATGGAATATCATAGTAACATAGTTTGTAAGGCCGAAAAAAGTCCATCCAGTTCGGCCTGTTTTCCTACAAGTTGATCCAGAGGAAGGCAAAAAAAAACCCTGTGAGGTAGAAGCCAATTTTCCTCACTTTAGGGGGAAAAATTCCTTCCCGACTCCAATCAGGCAATCAGAATAACTCCCTGGATCAACGACCCCTCTCTAGTAACTATAACCTGTAATATTATTACCCTCCAGAAATACATCCAGGCCCTTCCTGAACTCTTTTAGTGAACTTACCATCACCACCTCCTCAGGCAGAGAGTTCCATAGTCTCACTGCTCTTACCGTAAAGAATCCTCTTCTATGTTTATGTACAAACCTTCTTTCCTCCAGACGCAGAGGATGTCCCCTCGTCACAGTCACAGTCCTCGGGATAAATAGATGATGGGAGAGATCTTTGTACTGACCCCTGATATATTTATACATAGTTATTAGATCTCCCCTCAGTCTTCTTTTTTCTAAAGTGAATAACCCTAATTTTGATAATCTTTCTGGGTACTGTAGTCCACCCATTCCAGTTATTACTTTAGTTGCCCTCCTCTGAACCCTCTCCAGCTCTGCTATGTCTGCCTTGTTCACAGGAGCCCAGAACTGTACACAGTACTCCATGTGTGGTCTGACTAGTGATTTGTAAAGTGGCAGGACTATGTTCTCATCATGGGCATCTGTGCCCCTTTTGATGCAACCCATTATCTTATTGGCCTTGGCAGCAGCTGTCTGACACTGGTTTCTGCAGCTTAGTTTGCTGTTCACTAAAATTCCTAGGTCCTTTTCCATGTCAGAGTTACCCAATGCTTTACCATTTAGTATGTACTGGTGACTTGCATTATTCCTTCCCATATGCATAACCTTACATTTGTCAGTGTTAAACCTCATCTGCCACTTTTCTGACCAAGCCTCCAGTCTATCCAGATCCTGCTGTAGCAGTGCACTGTCCTCCTCTGTGTCAATTACTTTACACAGTTTAGTGTCATCTGCAAAAATTGATATTTTACTATGCAAACCTTCTACAATATCATTAATAAATATATTTAAGAGAATAGGACCCAATACAGACCCCTGTGGTACCCCACTAGTGACAGTGACCCAATCTGAGTATCTACCGTTAATAACCACCCTCTGTTTTCTATCACTGAGCTAGTTACTTACCCACATACAGACATTTTCTCCCAGGCCAAGCATTCTCATTTTGTATACTAACCTTTTATGTGGTACCGTGCCAAACGCTTTGGAGAAGTCCAAATATACGACATCCATTGAGTCGCCGCGGTCAAGTCTAGAACTTACCTCCTCATAGAAACTGATTAAATTGGTTTGACATGACCGATCCCTCATGAAGCCATGCTGATACGGAGTTATTTGCTCATTTTCATTGAGGTACTCCAAGATAGCATCTCTCAGAAAACCTTCAAACAGTTTACCCACAACAGAAGTTAAACTTACCGGCCTATAGTTTCCGGGCTCTGTTTTTGGACCCTTTTTGAATATTGGCACCACATTTGCTATGTGCCAATCCTGTGGAACACTCCCCGTCAGTATAAAGTCCTTAAATATCAGAAATAAGGGTCTGTCACTGGTTTAAAAAATAATTTTTTCTGCTAAAATATCTAAAACACATGGTCTGATGGAGTAATGTGTCTGCAGCAATGCAAATATAACAATGCAGTGTTTGCAGTGAAATGTATGCAGTGTATACCTTTAATATCACACTGTTTCAACAATTACATTTTTGGACTACAAATGTATGAAACACATGGTCTGATGCAGTAATGTGTCTGCTATCACGAATATAACTAAGCGTTCAATAATACGTGTATAAAAATGGTGTTATCTCAAAAAATGCTTTTGCAATAATGCAATGTGTTTAATAACAGAGATATAATGCACTGAAAAAAAAAGTGTTTCCAGCTGAATGCTATTCTGGACTGTAGAAATCTGAAGTTTTGGGGGTTTCTATGTTCATGTAAAAAAAAAATTTCTTGCAGGGAGTTGGTTTTAAAAGTAGAACTGATAGGCTGGGTTGCTACAGCAGCACACGGCAAGCAGCTTAAAGGGGTTGTCTGAGTTAATTTCTTGTTTTTTGTATGTATCTAACTAATGAAATGTAAAGGATTTTCAATTCACTTCCTTTATCTGTAGTGACTCCTTTCTCAGATTTCAACTTCTCTTCCTTCTCTGCTGGTGTTTCGTGCACAAGCCTGAGGAGCAGATAAAAGTCTGTACACCAGAGGTCACTGTGCTGGCCACGCCCCCCTGCACTGAAGGCTGCCCTGTGTCTCCTTCATCCTTGATATTTCAACAAACTTCAACCCCTTCTGTAGCAAACATTCAGGGCTCAAGGCTTTGCAGAGCAGCTGCAGACAATGAAGAGACACAGGATCTGCTCTCCTCATCCTGCAGACACAGAGCTGACAGTGGAGGAGATCTAAGGAAATCTGAAGAGTATTGCACAAGAAAGGTAGGGGGAAGTTCCTGTGTGTAACAGCAGTGTCATTGTACAGCTGGGACTTGTAGTCCCACACATACAACATCCCAGGCAGACATGTCACTCAGGGCAGCACTTGTATTCACTCCCTTTGCAGAGCAGGGGGAGGGGCAGAGATTGTTGTTATTGCAGGTAAAGAAAGGCCAGAAGAGAACCAGAGAAATGAGGAAATATAATTGTTTTTGTCTAAAACTTGCTTAGCTTAGTTACATATTGCTGCCTATCAGATTTACAGTGTTTTTTTTTTCATTACTCGGACAACCCCTTTAAGCATAGTGTGACCAAATTCCCTAAAATCTACACAATCACACCTTTCTATTCTTTCCCTATAGTGTCCCTATCACACTACAATAGTTGCTTATGGCTCTTTATACTCTGTAATCATTTTTGGCACATGCTGCAAACACACTACTTCCAGGTCGGAAAGTGAACACACAATGGCACTTCTGAAGGTTCAGCCTAGGCATCTCCCTGACCTCCTGCTTCCCTGATTGGCTAATGAGTATGTCTTTCAGCATGTAAGCCAATCAGGCAAAATCCTGCTCCCCACTTTTTCCCAGTGTCATGTGATTCTCTCTTGTTTTTTCTCCTCAACATTACCTTGAAATGTGCAGTACTCATTTAAAGGGGTTATCCCACGAATAATGTAAAAAATAAAAATCAGACATCCTATAGTACATGACAACCTCTTTCTAACAAAGCTAGAACCAGCCCTGTACCTCACATGGCTCCAGAGATCTCCCCATCCATTTTTCTCCTAGATTTATATCAAGCTGACAGCTCAGGGGAGTGTCTTTTCTGCTGCAGCTAAGGAGGCGTGTCTCAGCTCTGCCTATCACAGCTCAGGAAGCAGTTAAAAGTTGAAACTGAGCCTGTGCGGCCTGCTCAATGAATAGGTCAAAGAAATAAGAAATTAATATAGATCCTATAGAGATACATTTTATTGAATAACTCAGTAGCTATTCAAAATTTTTAATGACATGCAATTACAAAAGTATTCAGAGCCAGGTGCTGGTGTGAAAACTGTAGAATATTTTTCGTGGGACAACCCCTTTAAGGGATGTTTTTTAATTTTTATTTGGAATTGACCTTTGTAACAACAACATGGGATCTTGTGGTTTTTCATTTATTCCTTTGACTCACCGGGTAGCCTGAGATGATGCTTTTCCTCTTAGGTGCGATATCATGTTTGTGCAAGGCATTTTGTTACCAGAAAAACAAAAACACAGTTCCCAGTTTTCAACCACATAAGCAACTTTGAGCAAGAAGTGAGGCAGGTGTGTATTATGAATGTACTAACATTACATTTTTAGCCACTGGCCAATATACCTACATTATAGAGACATTTGTGGAATTTATTTAATGTAGCTTGAGGCACATTCTGAAAGCAAAACAGAAGGTAGGGATGAACCCAGAAATCTACAAGTAAATAGCAAAACATTTAAATTCTATGATATTTCTACTGTATGGGAGCAATATTGAATAACTGAATACTGTGAATACCACTGAAAATATTACATATGATAAGTCTGAAATCACATAGTGTTTAGCCCTCAACAGGGCTTTCCATCGGGGTATATGTCTGAATACCCGAAAATGGTATTAACGGGTTAAACAGAGTTCAAAGGATTCATCTCTGGACTCCGTTTGAACTGTTTTCTCTTCCTTTCTGGCATTTTCTACATGGTAGACTAAGCTATTCTGTCTGTTGAAAATGCTGGAAAGGAACATTGAGATGTATACCCCTGGTGGAAAGCCCTGTGGAGGGCTAAAACACTATGTGAATGCATCCTAATAAAGGTATTTAAAGCAAGTCTTTGTTATTTCTGTTTATCTTACCTGTTTTTTCTGTGAAGATTTCTGCCATCTTGTGGTTACAGTTATTATAGCAGCATTAGCTGTTACTGCTGCAGATCAACAAGTGAATTCTATTATATGCAGCAGTGTATTGGAGCTAGAATGCATCAGGACACCACCTGGTACTTTTTTGATACCGAGCACACTCTATTTTGTTTTCACTAAATAAAGCTGTATTGTTAATGCCCACAGCCTTTGCAGCAAGCCCTTGAGGAACCAGAGCGGAGGATGGGAGGGAGTGGTAGTGGCTCTGACTATAGGATGTGTCAAAGTGGTTGCCTAAGGTTGTTGCTCCCAAGGACCAGTGCAGTGAATGAAGGGTGCATCACTTCTTTCCTCGGGGCAGTCCCTGTCGCTGGGGTTCCTGCCTGATAGTAGTTTAAGGTGTTAAGTGTTCGTATGGGTGCAGGGTGTGTAGAGATGTTGGAGTCAGAAAACCAGGCCAGCTTTAAACAGAGTAAATGTATCTTTTTACTGTAATGTAAAATGGGAGTTATTGTACATCCAACAACAAGAAAACACAGTCTAATCTGTACATAGTGCAATTCCTTTCCTAGATAGCAATGCATGGCGTTTGGCAACACTAAAGTCTCCCTCAGTAGAATCGCTGGCTGGTGACTGTATTCTTGCAGTAATGCAATTGCACTGCGGTGTGCAGGTTTAACTATGATTGGCCAAATAGTGTTGAAGAGTGTTGGTTGTCTTAACTTGTTATCCCTCCATGGCAGCGAAGGCTGAATAGCTATAAATGCAGGTTAGCCATGCAGATTCTCTAATTTTTCCAATCTCTTTCTTGCTGTAAATCTTGCAGGAGGAGTGGTGCAGGTAGTCTTTGCTGCTTCTCCCTCCAAACTCTCCATCAACCTAACTAGAACACTCGAGCTAGGGGTGGAGTGAGCCCACATCCAAAGCTCTTAAGAGGGCTGGGTCAGGATTATTAACCCTGGTTCTGCCTCCACCATACATAGTCATGCTGAGTACACACTACATTGCATAGAATAATGTTACAAAACTTTACAGTACATAACATTGAATAACATTTGCAGATAGTAGTGCACCTGCAGAGGACTGCGGGCACCATTAGCATCATGGTCATGTGACCTGAACCTGAAGATCCTACCAGGCCCGGACTGAAGAGCAGAGCTCTACACTGTCTGTCCTTTAAAGAGGTTTTCAAACGAAAAATGTTCTACAGTTTTCAAACCAGGACCTGGATCTGAATACTTTTGTAATTGCATGTAATTAAAAATTTAGCATAGCCACTGAGTTATTCAATACAATGTATCTGTATAGCGCCACTTGCTCTTTTTTTTCTTATTTCTTTGACCTGCTCACTGAGAAGGCTGCACATGCTGAGTTTCATCCTTCAAATGCTTCCTGAGCTGTGATAGGGAGAGCATGGACACGCCCCCTGAGCTGCAGCAGAAAAAACACTCCCCTGAGCTGTCAGCTTCATGTCTGAATCACTGTAAGGAGATACTAACAATGTATACGCCTTCAATACTAATATAGAACACTGCCCTTCAGATGTTAAAAATAAAAAAATAAATAATCTTTATTGAATAACCTGATAAAAATAGAGGGAATGTAACGACCCCTAGTTACGGGGTCTCTGGGGCAGAAAGAACCACTGGGTGGGAAAAGTCAGTATGTAAAATCAGAAGCTGAGTGGTATGGTCATCATATAATATTCACCACCCGGCTTATACTGAAGCCCCCCCTGATGTGAACAGTGGTCACTGGTAGACAAACCACCTGATAGTGGTCAAACCCAATCTCTCTCCTTAAATCACGGCCATACGAGCGCCGATGCTGACACTTCACCATTAGAAGCGATCAGTTTATTTGTTTGTCTGTCTTTGTCCGCATTATACCTGGCTCCTGATGATGCCCAATAACAGGTGAAACGCGTAGAGCTTACTAGGGTATAGGACATGAGTTAGGGACTGATTAATAGCGCTGTCTGTTCACCCCAAACTAATCTATTTTGGGAAGAGGCACATGTGATCCTTTGGTGCGGACGCTACAGTCCACAAGTGGATCATTGCGCTTACATTTGGCGTCAGCCTTACTTTCCTATTTGGGGTGACTTGGTCTTATGTACCTCCTTGTATCACATGAGGGCAACTGTTACAACTAGGCTGTTGCCCTATTACTTTATCTGTTTCCTAGTGATTCTAGGAGTGATTTAAGGAGAGAGATTGGGTTTGACCACTATCAGGTGGTTTGTCTACCAGTGACGACTGTTCACATCAGGGGGGTTCAGTATAAGCCGGGTGGTGAATATTATATGATGACCATACCACTCAGCTTCTGATTTAACATACTGACTTTCCCCACCAAGTGGTTCTTTCTGCCCCAGAGACCCCGTAACTAGGGGATGTTACATTCCCTCTATTTTTATCAGGTTATTCAATAAAGATTATTTATTTTTTGATTTTTAACGTCTGAAGGGCAGTGTCCCAGCTTCATGTCTGGTTTTAATTTTTTACATTAGTAATGGGATAACCCCTTTAAGTTCTCACTCCAGACTGAAACCAAAATTTGAGAGACTGACAGGGATGCTGATTTAGGCTCAGTAAGAAAAGTTCAGGCAGAGGGTTAGAGAGGGAGACAGACACGTTTCGTACACAAGGACGCAGCAGCAGGCATGTCTGCAGATGGAGTTGTGGAGAACCAACCACCAAGTGTGTCCTGCTCTGTCCAGTGGGCAAAAAAAGTGCAGAAGGGATAATGGAGAGTCGCTGGATGCCAAAGTGGCATTACAGAGCCAGACTGCGACGTGTACCACACCCATACAATGGAGTAGTCAGTCACAAAGGGGATCTATGTGATATTGGTACAAGCACCAGACTGAAACCTAGAGAAAGTCAAAGACAGCTAATTAAAAGTGAACCAAAGCTGCTTAACTATAACCTATAGGGGTATAAGTGTTTGGAATAGGAAGAATAGTGGAGGTCATGGGCGTAACTTTAGCAGCATTAGCACCTGGGGTTAAGGAGTCCAATCACGTGTAAGAACAGTGTACGTTTTTTGTGGGGAATAACAATGTTGATGTTTTGCTATAATATGGGTTTTATGATATATTGTGCTATTATACATACCTTTAATTATTGCTACTATGCTGCTGTTTTAATTTTGGTAAGTAATGAGGAAAAAAGGAGGACTTCAGACTTGACGGCGATGTCAAATGGAGTGATATGGTTGCAGGTAGAGATCTAGCAAATTGTATGTGTTTATTTTTTTTTTTTTAAAAGAAACACATTTAGGAGACAATTCACTTCCTTCATCGGGTAAAGTGGTACACCAGTTTTAACTTTCTTACCCTAGGTGGTTGGAGCCCCATGTTATTTTGCTGTGGAGCCCTATGAGTTATAGTTATGCCTCTAGAGGAAAAGGCAAGGAAAAGAACAAAAAAGAAAGATAAAAGGAGAAGAGAAAATGGAAAGGGAGGAGGGAAAAGGAGAATAGAAAAGGAGGGGAAAAAATGGAAAGAAGAAGAAAGAAAAGGGAAAAAGAATAGAAGAAAGGGGAAAAAAAGAAAAGGAAAAAAGGAAGCCTCTTTATATGTGTGTGCATTTCTAGAATTTTCCACTTGGTTATTGGAACACGGACATTACATTTGTTATTACCTTTGGATGGTCACAAGCAAAAAAAATGTTATGAACTTTGCATCATAATTGGAATGGGCTAAATTTTTTACTTTCTGATTGTACAGTGATTTTAGATTCCACTTTCTCACAGAGTGCTTCACCTTTTCGAGTGCACATCCACATAAATTACTATCTAAATTTTGGATTAGGGCACTACAGCCCAGGGGTGGACTGGCCATACAACCTACAGGGAAATTTCCCAGTGGGTTGATGCCCAGGGGCCGCCCAAGTCCTCCTCACTGCTGCTGGCTGGGTACATAATCAGCTCTCTGCAGTAATTAACGCAGCGACCAACATGCCCTCCTGAATTTAACTGCTGTGGCCCACACCTTACCTAGCCTTACCTTAATCAGAGACAACTGGAGGAGGACAGACAATGGCAGCTATTGATGACTACCACCAGAGGGATAACCGTAATACATATTGAGGTTTGTTTTGCAGTTGCTGTGTGTACATGCATCTACCCCTTTAACACTGTGTTACAGGGAAAATGGATTAAAATGGAAAATATGCAGAACACATTTTTAAATTTCACCTCCACTTTGCTTTATTTCCTTTGGAACAAAGTTTGTAAAATCCATTTTGAATAATTTGAGGGGGTGTAGTTTGTAAGATGGGGTCATTTTTGGGTTTCTATTATGTAAGCCCCTTGAAGTCACAGTGCTTAAAAAGAACAGTTTTTCAAAATTTTTTAAAATTGCTTCCAAAATTCTAAGCCTTTTAACGTCCTCCTCCTGCTCTATAACATGCTGTCTGCAGATTGTACTGCATTTTGTGGTGACTGGTTTGCCTTAAAGGGGTTGTTCCACAAAAAATAGTCTATAGTTTTCAAACCAGCACCTGGATCTGAATACTTTTGTAGTTGCATGTAATTAAGTCTTCACAGTCTTTCACTGAAACCTAAATGTTTAGCGCCACCTGCTGTTTGCCCTTTTTTAAATTCTCCGCCCAGCTCACTGAGGTTGACATGCATGCTCAGTTCCATTCTGCTACCAGCTGCAGCAGAAAGAACCTTCCCCACCCTCCCATCTAAGCTGTCACCTTGAAATAATTCAGAGCTTAACCCGGACATATCCCCATTTTCACCCAGGCAGCCCCCTGATATGAGCATCTGAGTATTTCATGCTCCAATGCTCTCCTTTGCCCTGTGTTGAATCGCGCACGGAGGCTTTTTGTGGAGATCCAGTGACGTACCAGGCTCTTCATAGGGTAAGCTAGGTGGAGGCCTCCGCCTAGCAGTGAGCCCGGTGACGTCACCAGCACTGATGGGCGGCCTTTAGCGCTGCCCTAGCATGTAAAATGTCTAGGGCAGGGATACATTCCAGCTATCAGTGCCGGTGACGTTACCGGAAACACTGCTAGGCGGAAGCCTCCACCTAGCAGTGTGAAAATATAAACAAACAGCCCTTGTCCTGCGCGATCCAGCACAGGGCAAGGGAGAGCTTTGGAGCATGATATGATCCAATACTCATGTTAGAGGGGCCAGAGGAGCAAAAATGGGGATATGCCCAGGTTCAACTCTGAACAACCCCTTTAAGTATTCAACACTGAGTATGGACTCCATGTGCCGCCATACGGGGTCTGTGCACGTGACTTAAAGATTTGATGTAAATATGCATCTTGATGAATTGATGTTCCTTATGGTCTGTTGGTCCCCACTGCTTCTATACCCTCCCAGCTCATGCCCATGTTATGCAAAGCAAAACCCGACTGCCCGCATCTCCAGCAATCCTATGCTTCTGCCGGTTTCCCATCAATCTCCATATGCTCTGGACTAGGTTATGTATATTTTTCATTTGTGCAGGTGTGGCTCATGAGAGCTTGGCACTAGAATCACTGACTATAGGGCTGTAGATGAGGATACAGCAAGTTCTACAGCTCAAATGGTCATATCCACAGAAAAGAACATATAATATATAACATGAGGGATAGAGATGAATTGTATAGTTGGAATACACTTTACATCTTTATTATATACAACATAACATTGAATCACAAATGATTATGGAATATTTATTCACATGAATCATACATACTTATCTGCTAAAGAAGATAATTATTTACCAGATGATTGTATTCAAGATTCAGCATAACTAGGGTTAAAATCTATTTTATAATTTGTACATAACATAGGCAACTAATAAACAGATTGAACGGTCATCTGGCATTATGATGAACATTTTGATCCTCATGAAATAACCTCAGATATCACAGACTGCCTCTATTGGAACCTACAATTAAACACAAATAGTAATTTATTGCAACATTTAATAATATCAGATCTTTTACTTAGTGATGTGCAATACACATACACTACATTCCAAAAATAATTAAAGGGGTTATGCCATGATTGATGTAAAAAATGAAAATCAGACATCATATAGTACATGACAATCTCTTCCTGACAAAGCTAGAACAAGCTCACATGTAATCAGAGATCTCCGCATTCATTGCTGTAGTTGATCTGCTAGACTTCTTTCAAGCTGGCAGTGCAGGGACTGTGTACTTTCTGCTGCAGTTCCTCCCCTGTAACTGCCACAGTTTCTAACAGAAGATATGGCTGGTGACAGTTGAAGATTTAAATTGAGCATATGCGACCACCAAATTGAGGTTGACAAGAGATTAGGAAACGAACAAACTAAAGGTGGCGCTATACAGATACATTCTATTGAATAACTCAGTGGCTATGCTATATTTTTAAATACATGCAATTAGAAAAGTATTCAGATCCAGGTACTGGTTTGAAAAATGTAGAATATTATTTTTGTCACAGCCCCTTTATTGATGTGAAAAAGAGTAGTGCTTTAAAGCACCAGGGAGGCACTATAAATGTAATGCAAGGCAGAATGTCATGAACAGGAGGTGCTGAGCAAATTTATACTGTATATGGTTTTGGGAAAGGATAGTTTAGTAGCCATATAGGTGGTCTTATCAGTGACTGATCTCTGAATGCAATCATACAGTGATATGTGTAAGTCACTGAGTAGAACCATTTACTGGACGTATAGGTAAATGAATATAAGTTAGACTAAGGCCCCTTTCACACGAGCGTGAGACTTCGGATGTCTCCCGCATCGTGTGCAGTGTACTGAACTCTGTCAGCATTATCCAACACATTCTAGAACTGTAAGGGTTACATAGCATCATAAATCAGTATAATGCTATGTAACCCCCGTTCAGTGCCGGGAGTTCAGTACAAGGCACACGATGCGGGAGACGTCCGAGTCTCACGCTCGTGTGCAAGGGGCCTAAATGTTTCCTCAGAGATCATGACTGAGCATACAGTGAGGTTCAACAGCTGCTTGTGTCCTCACCCAGAATGTTGTAGAGAATGGATAAATGTGGACTGAGTACAGAATATTATTAAAATAACAAAAAATATAATTATTAGAAGATTAGAGGACTGTAAAGTCATTATATTGAACTCAGACTATTGATGAGGTCTCCGACTTCTTAAATCAACACACGATTTTTTTTTACCCATTATGATCTTATTTTTCTTTATATTATTTTATCTATTCTGACCTCACTTCATAGGAAGTAGTCTGTTCATATTTTGTACTGTCACAGTCTTAGAATTATTGCCTTATGTAAAGCTGAGGCTGTGCTCATATCTGCATAGGAGTATCCATAAGGAGCCTCCATAGTAAATTCTGTTAAAAATAGCTACTTAGGTGAAATTACAGAAACCTGACAGATCCCATTATAGTAAGAGGGGTACATCAGGCACCGTTGGTGTCCATCATGTCATGGATTTGGCACTGCTGTTGTGGTATTGTAGTGTTATTGTAGTATTTCTGTTCTTATAACAAAACAGAAAAGCAGAATTAATAACACCAATATGAACCCAGCCTCACTCTGTTCAGTTATTCTACTTTATATGCAGTACCCTAGATCTGGGGGGGGGGGAGTATCTGTAAATGTATTATAAATAAATGGCAGGAACAGAGCTAACCACCTGTTCCTTCCTTCTTGGTAGGAGTGGGGTGCAGACACAGAGAGGAGAGGAAGCACACTGCAGAACTCCTGCTCCTGTAAAAGACTCTCCAGAGAGGACTACCTAAACCATACTCAAGAAAATACTAGAGAGAAAAGTCAGCAGAGTGAACAGCTGAAAACCTCCATAATAGACACTGCTGTAAGCTGAGGGACTATGGCTAAGGCACCCATCACCCAAGACTACCACAAAGCCAAAGTTCAAGTGTGGACCTGATAGTAGTCATCTACACCCACAAGTGCTAATTAGCAGCAATCCAACCTGCCTCCATACCTCCTTACTGAAGCTACTGACAGTTATATGTTCACTTCTGGTCTCATTCTTCAAACCACATTTCCACTGCACCAATCCCCAGGGTGCAATGGCAAAGTTAAGATAAATAAACAAAAGAGAACAATGAAATATGACTGTGATGAGAACAGGTTAAATGACATCTACAGTATATTCTACTGACAGTTTCATGTGGGCATGAATGAAATGCCCTTGGACTGTCTTGCAGTTTGGCTTACAAGTACTGACCAAATACTGAAGCAAAATTCTGATCAAATGCTAACTGTTAAACCCCTTATTAATTCCATAATCATATAAAAATATGCTGCTGCCTGAGTGTATTTGTGCAGGTCACATCTAGGTGACGTTTAATAACCTAGAGTCTTTGTTCACATGGACAAAATATGCCATTGATTCAGCAGCAGAAAACGGATATTTTTGGCTGCGTAATCCACATTCAGAACGTCATCAATAGTTTCCCGCTGACTTCCATTCTAAAATCTTAACCATGTGCACAAATTGTTTATTTTCGCTAGCTGATTTTAAAAACATTTGAGAAGTGACCTGTTGCTTCTTTAAAGCAGATTTTATGGTGGCTTCTATTGAAGTCAATGGAAAGGCAGATACACCTCACAAAAATGTCTTCTAAAACACTTCTATAAACTCCTCTAAAAATGCCAGTAAATTACAAAATCATAACCAAAAGGACCTGTTTTCAGCTACTGACCTGCCACTGATTTTTGTGCTGCAGAATTTGCCAAGTGTATTCCAGAAAATCCCTCTCTGGTCTGCAAATAGTGAGACATGTAATCTAATGGATAGTAACAAGCTCTATTATTAATTTTTTTAAACTGTGCCTGCACTTAAAAAACACACCTTATTGTTATATCATAGTGAAATATCAAAGGTTTTGATTGGTGGGAGTCCAAGTGCTGGGACCCACACTGATGGCTAAAATGAGGAGAAAGATGGGCTCACACAGAGCGCTGTGTCTTCTTGCTGCTGAATATGGGTATTCAGTAGAAAGTCTATGAGCCCCTCTCCAGCTGTGAGGAGAGACAGAGCGTTGTCTAAGCAATACTTTCTTTTCATGTTAGTGATTGGTGGGGGTCTCACCTTTTGGACCCCCACTAATCAAAACTTTGGATATGCAACTAAGACATATGAAAAGTACAGGTACACTTGAACTTCTTAATGTACAGTCATGGCCAAAAGTTTTGAGAATGACACAAATATTATATTTTCACATGATCTGCTGGCCTCTGGTTTTTATGTGTGTTTGTCAGATGTTTTTATCACATACAGAAATATAATTGCAATCATATTATGAGTAACAAAAGCTTATATTGACAGTTAGAATGAGTTAATGCAGCAAGTCAATATTTGCAGTGTTGACCCTTCTTCTTCAGGACCTCTGCAATTCTCCCTGGCATTCTCTCAATCAACTTCTGGACCAAATCCTGGCTGATAGCAGTCCATTCTTGCACAATCAATGCTTCTATTTTGTCAGAATTTGTAGGTTTTTGTTTGTCCACCCGTCTCTTGATGATTGACCACAAGTTCTCAATGGGATTAAGATCTGGGGAGTTTCCAGGCCATGGACCCAAAATCTCTATGTTTTGTTCCCTGAGCCATTTAGTTATCACCTTTGCTTTATGGTAAGGTGCTCCATCATGCTGGAAAAGGCATTGTTGATCGCCAAACTGCTCTTGGACGGTTGGGAGAAGTTGCTCTCGGAGGACATTCTGGTACCATTCTTTATTCATGGCTGTGTTTTTAGGCAAGACTGTGAGAGAGCCGATTCCCTTGGCTGAGAAGCAACCCCACACATGAATGGTTTCAGGATGCTTTACAATTGGCATGAGACAAGACTGGTGGTAGCGCTCACCTCGTCTTCTCCGAATAAGCTGTTTTCCAGATGTCCCAAACAATCGAAAAGGGGATTCATCAGAGAAAATGACTTTACCCCAGTCCTCAGCAGTCCACTCCCTGTACCTTTTGCAGAATATCAGTCTGTCCCTGATGTTTTTTCTGAAGAGAAGTGGCTTCTTTGCTGCCCTCCTTGAGACCAGGCCTTGCTCCAAGAGTCTCCGCCTCACAGTGCGTGCAGATGCACTCACACCTGCCTGCTGCCATTCCTGAGCAAGCTCTGCACTGCTGGTAGCCCGATCTCGCAGCTGAAACACTTTTAAGAGACGGTCCTGGCGCTTGCTGGTCTTTCTTGGGCGCCCTGGAGCCTTTTTGGCAACAATGGAACCTCTCTCCTTGAAGTTCTTGATGATGCGATAGATTGTTGACTGAGGTGCAAACTTTCTAGCTGCGATACTCTTCCCTGTTAGGCCATTTTTGTGCAGTGCAATGATGACTGCACGTGTTTCTTTAGAGATAACCATGGTTAACAGAAGAGAAACAATGATGCCAAGCACCAGCCTCCTTTTAAAGTGTCCAGTGGTGTCATTCTTACTTAATCATGACAGATTGATCTCCAGCCCTGTCCTCATCAACACCCACACCTGTGTTAATGGAGCAATCACTGAAACGATGTTAGCTGGTCCTTTCAAGGCAGGGCTGCAATGATGTTGAAATGTGTTTTGGGGGATAAAGTTCATTTTCTAGGCAAATATTGACTTTGCAAGTAATTGCTGTTAAGCTGATCACTCTTTATAACATTCTGGAGTATATGCAAATTGCCATTATAAAAACTGAAGTAGTAGACTTTGTAAAAATTAATATTTGTATCATTCTCAAAACTTTTGGCCATGACTGTACAATGACGTACTTGTGCTGCTGAACCCATGCCAGCTGTGAAAAATAGCTGACACCTGTCGGCAATGACCAGGATCAGAGATGACTCTGATCCCAGTCATTTAACCCATCAGTAGTGACCAGTTGATTCTTGTGCAAGCTGAATAGGTTTCACACATGGTATATCTGCTCTTGTTCAACAGATTGGTTCTGCAGGAAGACTAGTGTCTCTGTGACTCATCTCAGTTCTGTACAATTGTTAGGCTTGCTTATGCGAATATTACTTACAAAATCTATCAATGTGAGATATCCATTGACGTGTATTACATTATATGTTAATTTTAACATATAATTAGGGTATACTTATGGTATCCTTGCTTATATTGCTCAGGTTAGCTTGGGGACAAGTAACTGCTGTAGCCAGTAATTGGCTGCAGTGGTGCATGTGCCCATGTCCATACCCGCCTGTAAGAAGCAACAAGCTGAGGACCAGAAGATTGATGAGCAGGAGCCTGCTTGCGGGACCACAGCAGCGGAAGCAGGTAAGTATAACTGTCAATAAGTGATGCAGGCTATGGGGCATAAGTAAAAAGAGTATAATTATTGGAAAACCCCTTTAAGTTTTCTAAATTGCAAGAAAATGGGCTAAATGGAATAAGTGGCGTAAAATAACAAGAGAATTTATAGGATATATAGTATAGCAGACGTGGTAGAACCCCGATTATAGTCATTGATACTTAGGTGCAGTCAGAGAGTATGGCCGCTTTCACATGAGCGAGTTGCACCGTCCGGATTCGGTGCGTGAGTATAACAGAGCACCCAGCCTGACCTTCTAGCAATGCAGGGTCGCATAGCATTATATTGATTTATGATGCTATGTAACCCTTACAGTTCTGGAATGTATTAAATAACAGTGACATAATGCTGTCACTGTTATCTAATACATTCCAGAACATGCAGCAGCTCACAGAGCAGGGGAAGACTAATTCTAGCAGTGCTAAAACACAGGTACAATGAATACAAGCTCTAATTCACACACAGGAACCCAGCACCTGTGTGCACAGGACACTGGCATCCATGAACCTCCACTGTAACACCAGGCAACTGCTGTCAAGACAAATAAAAAGATGGGATGCATCAAAAAGGCATAGGTGCTCATGACAAGAACAGTTTTGCCTCTATACAAATGGTTGTCGTTTTCATTTTGCCTTAGTAACGAGATGAGCGAGATGAGACAACCCCTTTAACACAGACTAGGATTCTTTACTGTAAGAAAAGTGAGGCTATGGGAAGGAATATATTACCCTAACATGGGTCTATTGGTATCCACATCATAGGAGTATTTGCCTTCCTCTGGATCAACATGGTGGAGTTATAGGTTGCACTTGATGCACCTGTTTTCAACCGTATTAAGGCGGGTTTCACAATATTTTTTTGGTATTATTGCTGTCTTTAGCATTTTTTTGTTTTATTCATTTTTTATACATGAAGATGTTAATTTTTTATACATCACATCTAGTGAATTATGAATTTATTTTAGGTGAAATGTCTTTTTCAATTTTGCCATTTTTCTCAAAAAATGCAGCTTTCTGTGGGTATGACATTTCTCATGTTGGTATAGCATTTTTCTGTAAGAACATTTAAAGAAGAAAAAACTGCAAAAACATGAAATACCCTTGAATGGCCTGGTGTCAATATGGGCTCATAAACAATATATTAACACATTAATTAAAATATTTCTTTAAAAATATATTCATTTAAATGATGAGAAGCAGACAACAAAAAATCTTTCTTGAAGTATGATTTCACTTACTTCATTTTTGAGCTAACTGCCCTATCCCTCTGTCTTCTGTTTTTATACCAGTTAGTAACTTGTGTGGGACGCAATCCAGTCATGTAGGAAAGATGCCTCTTTTGTGCTGGACTGGGATATGGATTTTGAAGATAACACTCTCTTAGCAGTTTCCGGGTGTTTTCCTAGTAATGTATAGTAAATACACAGCTATATATACTATATATAAATATATCTATATATACTGTATATATAACTTTATAACTTGTATGCATGAGACAAAATGTCAATAAATTGCATTCTTTGGTATGATAATATTGTAGCACAGATACATCTTTTATAACTTACCTTCAGGCAGTATGCTGCCCTGTTTACTTCTCTAGCTGATTTGATTGTGGTCCTTTCTTCTCTAGGTGGAAGAGTAAAGCTGATTGCCTCCTTATTTGAATATATATTTGATAAATATGGTGGGAGAGACCATAGAAAGAGAGCAAGGTGATCCATTTCTCCAACAGCATGCAGAGTGGAGCAGATTTGTGTGATCTGCCCAGGGGAGAAAAGAGATACATGTGGAAACTGCATAGCCATATTGCAAAAGCTAAGGTAAATACAATTATCAGTACAAATATGGGAGATATAAAAATTAGAGCAGAGATTGGGTGAAAGGAATGGAAAGAAAGGTATCTGCAGGGTGAGAATAGAACCAGCAAAAAAGGCAGTATTCATTCAAGTATGCCAGGCAATCTCATAAGGGTGAAAAGCAATGAAGAAAACAAAATAGTTTATGGGATTAACGCAAATAGATCCAATTAAAAAACAGAAGAGGGTGGTACAGTGTGTGGTTAGTCCAACACATAATTTGAAGTTTAAGTTCATGAACAATACAGACTTGTAATATATATATATATATATATATATATATATATAGCATGTAGAAGGGATCACAGCACTCCAGGAATGTGACAAAATCTGTATCCATAAGGCTACTTTCACATCTGCGTTTTCCTTTTCTGTTTTGAGATCCAGCAGAGGAAGGAACCTGAGGAAAACGCTTCAGTTTTGTCCCCATTCATTGTCAACGGGGACAAAACTGAACAATCTGGAATGAAGGGCACCAAAATGCATTCCGTTCCATTTTGTTGCATTCCCGTGCTGGACACAAAACTGCTGCAAGCAGTGTTTTTGTGTGCGGCATGAGAAATTGAACATGCCAGATCCGGCATCAAAAACCATGTAAGTCAATGGTGCCAGATCCTTTTTTTCAGACACAAAAATTGACTTGCAATGCCCATTGACTTACAATGGTATTTATTTCAAGCTTGAAAAAACTCCAGGTGGGAGCTGAAATGTTGTATTTTTATGGCTACAGAGGAATAAATCTATTTTCTTCCACATCCCTGGAGTACTGTGTTTCCTTCTTCATGCCATTTGGGACTATTTGATCAAGGTCTAGTGCTACTTCTCCTCGACAGCCCACACAGACGACCACTAAAGAGGATTGTTTGAACCGCTAACAAGCAAGAGCAGCTCCCACAGTTTTTTACCACTTTGACTGGACAATTTCCAGGCGCTTAGCTGAAGACAGTTTGGCGTCATGGCACCAATTACATGTCCTGCCATCAGGGGCGGACTGGGAACTTAAAGTGGCGCTGGAAAAAAAAAAGTGGTCCCATGTTGTAGGCAGGTCCAAATTGACAGAAAGTGGGGGCAACACAAGTAGGCAGGGTCAGCAATACCCTAGTGCAAAATACCATCCCAGCAGAACTTAATACCACAGCGCAGCACAATATAATTCCCCAAAAGCTGTCCCTCTGTGGTAGTCATCAATAGCTGCCATTGTCTGTCCTCCTCCAGTTGTTAAGGTATGGAGCAAGAGTGCTTAGGAGGTGAGATTCAGGCCACAGCAGTTAAATTCAGGAGGGCATGTGCGGTCGCTGGTTGGGTACATGAGTAGCTGATTCTCACAGCATTAATTTCTACCGAGAGCTGATTATGTACCCAGCCAGCAGCAGAGAGGAGGACTTGGGCGGCCCCCTGGGCATTGGCCCACTGGGAAATTTCTCTGACAGGTGTATGACCAGTCTGCCCCTACCTGCCATTGACAGCCAGCCATTGTTGTCTTTGTTTACAGTCATGTCATGAACAAGAAACCTGGACTGCTACGGACTGGAACTGTAAAGCCGTTAGTGACAAATCTAGGTTCTGTTTGGGATCCAACAATAGTCAGGTTTGATTATGGAGGCCTCATGGGGATGCATTCAGTCTTTCCTTTGCTGGGAAGTGACATACTGCTGGTGTGATGATCGGGGGAGCCATCGCATGTGATAGTTGGTTACCTCTAGTAGTGATACGAGGGACATGAACAGCTCAGCGATATGTGCAGGACATCCTGCAGCCACGTGTTGTCTTCTATCTGTTATGGATTTCCAGAAAACTGGTGTGAATGAAGATAAATGTGCTGGCGCTGTTCCTTCCCTGTCCTCATAAAAGTAGCAAAAGTGGCGTAGAAATGCCACCTGTGACAAAATGTTGTTGTAGCGTTGTAAAAAAAATATAAACACATCGGTTGCAACTTTTTTACCCCAGAAAACTGGTGTGGGGAGATAAGATGCCCCCTTAGTTTGTACAGTCCTAGAGGAAAGCAGGGGCATGATTGAAACCTTTAAAAAATTATTAGTTAAAGGGTTAAATAAGACTCAGGAAGGAAGTATTTCTAATAAGAAACTAAGTATAAAAACAAGAGGCACACTCTGCTATGACAGAAAATATTACTTTACTGGAAGAGCAGTAGATGTGGTTGGAAAATCAACAGTAAGTGAATTTAATCATGCCTGGGATAAACCTGTATCCATTCTGAGAGAAAATCAAAAGGAAATAAAATAAGGGCAGATTGATGGACTCTTTTTACCATCATTCCTTTATGTTTCTAATCTAACTGGACGGCTGTGATGTGTTGCAACGTTATGTGCTGATAATATTGCTTTATTTTGCAGGTTTTGTGTCCTTTTATGTAAAAAATAACAAAAACATTCTTGAGCACCTTCCAAAATTGTCAGACATTTATTGAATTATAGACGTCTGCTGTACTGTTCCCTTTGTCATATACTGAATTTAATGCTGCATGCAACATTACCATATACAGTAGATCAACCATATTGCAAGTATGTGAAAAACAAATGCTAAAAACATCAGAATACTACTAATAATAATAAAAATAAGACATCCCAAATTCAGAGGCTAAAATCGATAAGCACCTGCTACAGGACTATCACAGCAGGAATAATAGTCAATCCTGCTAATCTCAGCTATTCATCTTACGTCTGTTTTCTAGCTACACCAGAAGTGTGAATAATCAATTGCTACTCCAGTCAGTACTGGGAATGAATCCGAATGAGATATTAGTATTGAAATAGTCACTATTTTAGACAAGGAATAAATTCACATTCCTATATGTGCGTTCAATCAATCAATGAAGGGGGCAGCCAGTGTTGTCCTGGACTTCAGATATCATAGTCCTTATTATGAACACAGGATTAATATTCCCACAAGCAGCTTGAACAAACCAATACATTGAGCAGCAGTTTGAGGCAATATATTGGGCAATTTACCTGTAAACCTATAACATTTAGGGATATTTACACTTCATATCACTCTGTGTAACATTGATATTAGCCACATACAGCAGTCAGGTGCGAGCCAAGTGCACACAACGTCGATAGTCCAACTGACACCA
This sequence comes from Rhinella marina, assembly GCA_900303285.1. Taxonomy (NCBI): domain Eukaryota; kingdom Metazoa; phylum Chordata; class Amphibia; order Anura; family Bufonidae; genus Rhinella; species Rhinella marina. The sequence continues at coordinate 43,014 of ONZH01025227.1, forward strand.
GAGATCTGTAGATGTGCAAAAGGCAGAAACCCTGAGAATGTTGCTGACCAGTTGTGGACAGCTTCCAGTGCTTTGACTGTAGCTGACTGCTGCTTTTTGGGTCTGCTGAGGAGGGCCTTCTGAGAATGGTGAGAAGAAAGCCCAATTGGCACTCTGAGGTCTCCCAGGACTATATTTTTTTCTCTAGTCTAACACTTTTTCGTTCTCTTTTTTTTTATTTGTTTTTCCTCTCCGTGTCTCTCTTTGACTGTCCCCAAAATCCACTTGAATCAACTCACCAAAATTTCTCATTCGGGTACAACTGAAATCTTTACAGAATTTGATTTGAATCTGATTCATCTCTAATTAGGGTTCTAACCCAAATCCTAAAGAACAGCCCAATAAATTATCCCTACTCCAATAAATTTTACAGTAGGGGCTATGTATTATGGTAGGTGGCATCTTTCAGACATCTGCCAGGTAGTGACACATGAATCTTCACTTCAGAGAACACATTTTCACCACTCTAGAGTCCAGTGGCGCTTTATACCACTCCAACAAACTCTTGGCATTACACATGATGTTTGATAAACTCTACCGTGACTAGCTTTTGGTAATATATTCCCATTTTAGTTGCAGTTGCAAAGTTTAACATCAGTGCTGCCAGTTCCCTAGGTATTGTGCATATTCTATGTGAACATAAAATGAATATTATAAGAAATGACACAGTATTAGTACAGTAATATCTAATAGAAATGGATAATAAATTATACTTGTCTAAGGAATTTAGTATTCATGACTGGGTAGTTGAAATTGCCGTATATAAGCAATATAATGAGCTGTGGTTTAGAATCTCTTGTTAAAGTAGAAAATACTGCAAGTTTTTATTCAGTTCTGGCTAGAACATTAAAAATCTACTTACATGCCACATTAGCAACCATATTATGGATGATGAGTGTGTGGGACATATTGTTTGAGATACAGTGTCATGCATGACAGGCTGATCTAGTTATTACAGTCACAGACTATTAGTTAAGGGAGACTGGATGACTGATTAACTTTGTCATAAATCTATTAGAGAGATCCTGTTAAGAGATAAATCTCTTACTGCTGGTTAAGCTGGATAAATGTTGATTTCATCAAGGACTTGGTAGTATAATCGCTTATTACTATCCTCCTTGGAGAGAGGGTGGGACACTAAAGCTGCTCATGCAAATCCTGGTATTATTAATGTGAATTAATGTTACAATGAATTTAGAGCTTAATGACAGAGAGGACACTGTGTCCATACAGCAGAAGACTGCCACATTGGGAGAAGCAGACAAACACCTTGCACGCAGTTTAGTTTGTAAATGAAGGCATAACACAGGTGAAAGTGATGGGGTGACACAGTCACATGCAGTCTTTGCACATTTTAGTCTACAGGTTAAGAGCGCAGCAGAAGGAACCTAAAGAGTAATTGCAGTTGAACCCTGCACACATTACTTTTGCTTTGGTGGTTAGTTATGATGACCTAAAAGTAAAAAACGTTTGCCGTAGTCATACTTTATAAATCAGCAGTCTTCTTGAAGGCCTCCTTTTGTAATCTGTAATCTTTGATAGACTGATCATATTGTGCTAAAGAGGTTGTACCATCATATCAACCCATCTCCATGATACATGGACATTATAACAGCAGCTTTTGTTCTGGTGGACTTGGGTGATCTGAACCACACCTATCAGAAGAATGGAGGGGGCCCCTTAAATAAAACCAGGAACAGACCGTAGCTGCGCCTAGTACTGGTTCACTTGATCTGGGTGAGTGGAAATATTAAGTACACCCAGAGGCGTAGCTACCAGAGGGGCAGGGGGGCGACAGCTCCGGGCCCAGTGCCTCTGGGGGGCCCCATTCGCCTTAGTACAGTCAGGCGAATACAAGTGAGCGCTTCCATTATAGCTCAGATCAGCCCACCCAACCACAAAAGGTTAAAATAAAAACCTCTCTTACCTGTCCTGCGCTGCGGCTGCCCTCCGGTCCGGCGCTCCACTCTCTTCCCTGGCCCACGCACACTATGACCTGACGCACGCTGCAATGGCAGCACCCTCCCCAGCCTAGTTCTAGCTGTCCCTAGGGGGAACAAGGTTTAAACACAATTCACTGGCAGACAAAGGGTTAATGGTAGGGATACTGGAGTATGGCAGGGTATGCTACTGCAGGGGGTATTGGCAGAAGATATGGCGGGGTAATGAAGGGGTTTGGCAATGGATATGAGCAGCAATTAATGGGTTAATATTGTAGTTGGTGGTATAGTGGTTTATATCAGGGGTTAATATTGTAGTAGTTGGTGGTATAGTGGTTTAAGGAGTTAATATTATAGTTGGTGGTATAGTGGATTTCAGGGGAATGAAGGGGTTAATATGGAACGTTGGTGGTATAGTGGATATTGCAGGGAATGCAGGGGGAATGAAAGGGTTAACTGTAGGGAATATGCATTGGTGGTTCAGGGGGGGAGATAAGGCGTTAATATTGCATTGGTGGTTCAGGGGTACTCAGCCATTCCAGGGGGTCTTGCTCATTGTCCTTAAGGATGATTCTCTCTTGTAGGGGCCGCCCGGCTCAATCCTGATGAGCGCAGGGTGGCCGGGCTATTTAAGTGTGAGCATTCCGGCAGGCAAGTGCACGTGGGCCGGCGCGGTGGCGTCATATCGCCTGCGCACACTGCCTGCTTGTTCCCAGGTGGAGGATCGCTTTGAACCTCCCGCCTGTGAATTGCCATGTATCTCCGGCGCTGCCTGAGGTGTTTAACAAAAGAGCAGAGGATCTTATCGATCCTCTGTCCTTTGATGTGCCCGACAGGGCGGCATTCTATCTCCTGCAGGCCCGCTGGTATGCGCCTGCAGGGAGGGTAATCCAGACACTGGGGGTCATTTAACAAATATATACATAGATATACATGCAATACTGGGGCATACATGTACACTCACCGGCCACTTTATTAGGTACACCTGTCCAACTGCTCGTTAACACTTAATTTCTAATCAGCCAATCACATGGCGGCAACTCAGTGCATTTAGGCATGTAGACATGGTCAAGACAATCTCCTGCAGTTCAAACCGAGCATCAGTATGGGGAAGAAAGGTGATTTGAGTGCCTTTGAACGTGGCATGGTTGTTGGTGCCAGAAGGGCTGGTCTGAGTATTTCAGAAACTGCTGATCTACTGGGATTTTCACGCACAACCATTTCTAGGGTTTACAGAGAATGGTCCGAAAAAGAAAAAACATCCAGTGAGCGGCAGTTCTGTGGGCGGAAATGCCTTGTTGATGCCAGAGGTCAGAGGAGAATGGGCAGACTGGTTCGAGCTGATAGAAAGGCAACAGTGACTCAAATTGCCACCCGTTACAACCAAGGTAGGCAGAAGAGCATCTCTGAACGCACAGTACGTCGAACTTTGAGGCAGATGGGCTACAGCAGCAGAAGACCACACCGGGTGCCACTCCTTTCAGCTAAGAACAGGAAACTGAGGCTACAATTTGCACAAGCTCATCGAAATTGGACAGTAGAAGATTGGAAAAACGTTGCCTGGTCTGATGAGTCTCGATTTCTGCGGCAACATTCGGATGGTAGGGTCAGAATTTGGCGTCAACAACATGAAAGCATGGATCCATCCTGCCTTGTATCAACGGTTCAAGCTGGTGGTGGTGGTGGTGTCATGGTGTGGGGAATATTTTCTTGGCACTCTTTGGGCCCCTTGGTACCAATTGAGCATCGTTGCAACACCACAGCCTACCTGAGTATTGTTGCTGACCATGTCCATCCCTTTATGACCACAATGTACCCAACATCTGATGGCTACTTTCAGCAGGATAATGCGCCATGTCATAAAGCTGGAATCATCTCAGACTGGTTTCATGAACATGACAATGAGTTCACTGTACTCAAATGGCCTCCACAGTCACCAGATCTCAATCCAATAGAGCATCTTTGGGATGTGGTGGAACGGGAGATTCGCATCATGGATGTGCAGCCGACAAATCTGCGGCAACTGTGTGATGCCATCATGTCAATATGGACCAAAATCTCTGAGGAATGCTTCCAGCACCTTGTTGAATCTATGCCACGAAGAATTGAGGAAGTTCTGAAGGCAAAAGGGGGTCCAACCCGTTACTAGCATGGTGTACCTAATAAAGTGGCCGGTGAGTGTATATCCATGTATATACTGTGCCTTGTGAAAGTATTCGGCCCCCTGGAACTTTTCAACCTTTTACCACATTTCAGGCTTCAAACAAAATGATATAACATTTTAAAATTTTGGTGAAGAATCAACAACAAGTGGGTCACAATTGTGAATAGGAACGAAATTTATTGGATCATTTAAACTTTTTTTGTAATAATAAAACTGAAAAGTGGGGCGTGCAAAATTATTCGGCCCCCTTGCATTAATACTTTGTTGTGCCACCTTTTGCTGCGATTACAGCTGCTAGTCGCTTGGGGAATGTCTCTATTAGTTTTGCACATCTAGAGACTGAAATTCTTGCCCATTCTTCCTTGCAAAACAGCTCGAGCTCTTTAAGGTTGGATGGAGAGCGTTTGTGAACAGCAGTTTTTAGCTCTTTCCACATATGCTCAATTGGATTCAGGTCTGGACTTTGACTTGGCGATTCTAAGACCTGGATATGTTTATTTTTGAACCATTCCATTGTAGATTTTGCTTTATGTTTGGGATCATTGTCTTGTCGGAAGATAAATCTCCGTCCTAGTCTCAGGTCTTTTGCAGACTCCAACAGGTTTTCATCCAGAATGGTCCTGTATTTGGCTTCATCCATCTTCCCATCAATTCTAACCATCTTCCCTGCCCAAAGGGAACCCAAAGGTTCCCTGCTACATTGGAGATTATGTCTCCAGCTAATAGTATAGATACTAAACCTCTGTGGGAACTATAACTGGATTCACAATGCGTTCCACCGTTGGAACGCACGCCACTTCCGGTCCGGAAACCACGGTAACCGGAAATCCCTACCCACCCACGATTCTGGCGCGAACATAGAGACTGTGGTGCATATATAAGTGAGTATTGTTTTCCCATATGTGTATGCATATATTCCGTTTTTACTATATTGTGCTCCTGATGAAGGGGTGATGTACTAACACCCCGAAACGCGTTGAGCTCTCTTCAATTAAAGATATTTACCACTAAAGAAGTCCTCAAGTTATCCATCCAGGGACGTGGTGTATCTACCATTCTCAAAGCGACCTCGGCGAGGGAGGGACAGGGGACGGGTGTTATGTGCTTCATCTCGCCACCCCCTCCCTAGTGAAGTAAGTCATCCAGCATTTTAATATAATAATATTTTCAATATTCTAGTTCACTTATGCTTTTAGCTTCATTTGCTATATTGCTATTATGCTATACCCTACATCATCCATTATTGCATTGGAGTAAGAGATTGGCGCCCCACTAGCAACCTCTGCCTAAATTCTGGCGGTACACTTCGTGTGTACCGTATTTCTCTTTTTAGCGGGTAGCTGCCTTCCCTTCACTCTCACATTTACTTCCTCCTGCCTTTTCTTTTTCACATCCCCTGGCATTTCTCTGAGATATATTCCTCACTCCTTTGGCGCCCGGAGGGCCTAGATCCCATCGCCTCCGCTCTAACCTTCCCTTGTTTTCTCTCACCCTGCTGATGAAAAGCAGGCCCAAACCCTGATGCTGCCACCACCATGTTTGACAGTGGGGATGGTATGTTCAGGGTGATGAGCTGTGTTGCTTTTATGCCAAACATATCGTTTTGCATTGTTTCCAAAAAGTTGGATTTTGGTTTCATCTGACCAGAGCACCTTCTTCCACATGTTTGGTGTGTCTCCCAGGTGGCTTGTGGCAAACTGTAAACGAGACTTTTTATGGATATCTTTGAGAAATGGCTTTCTTCTTGCCACTCTTCCATAAAGGCCAGATTTGTGAAGTGTTCGACCGATTGTTGTCCTATGGACAGACTCTCCCATCTCAGCTGCAGATCTGTGCAGTTCATCCAGAGTGATCATGGGCCTCTTGGCTGCATCTCTGATCAGTCTTCTCCTTGTTTGAGATGAAAGTTTAGAGGGACGGCCGGGTCTTGGTAGATTTGCAGTGGTCTGATACGCCTTCCATTTCAATATGATCGCTTGTGTAAGCCATGTACCGGGGTGGGCTCCCCAGGATACAGCGAAGTCGCAGACAAGGAAGGAGACTCCAACTCAGATTGACAAAAACAAGATTTTACTTTTAAGTACTGAACGTTTGTTGGAAGGAAATACCCCAAGCATATATACATACACTCAGCTGGAGGCTGAGGCACTTGTGTTACACAGCACGGTGCTCTATCAGTGTGCGCCCAGGCTTCTCCACAGTTTTGCCTATCTGCAGGTTAAAGCAACCCAGCAGCTGTACCTTTTAATACCCTAATCACCGCAAACAATTCTGTGAGTGTGGTACAGAAGCGCCGGCGGTATAACACCATCGCTTACAAACTTAATCAATAAACACTAAACCTCAGAAAGAGTATAACCAGTTGTTTGCCACAGTAAACCCCACTTCTGTAGCAAGGTAGCTTGCAGCCTGCAAACCACCTGTCTAATCTTCAGGCTTTTACCCAGTAGCTACTGAATTGGCGCCAATAACATAATGCGGTGCGTGCATGGTTACCCACTGTGCAGGTCTCCTTGCAGAGTCTTGGTCCCTTAGGGAATGATCACACTTGTAGATCACACTGGAAAGAACAATCAGTAGCTCCTTCTCCTCTGGCTCTCTGCAGCACACTCCCAAGATGGCTGCCACACACTTCTCCTGTCTGAAGCTCTACCTCTGCCGAACAGGGTCTCTTTGTCATTGCTCCAAGGAGCTATAATCTTTCCTGTGGTAAACAGTGACATCTTGTGGCCAAAAATGAAATGTCAGTTAAATAGAATTATAATTACAGAACAGGTGCATTCACAGAATGGAGGCTGTTTCACCACCTTACATGCCACCCCACTAGAGGTTGACATCCCCGGCAACCTTCCCCATACAAATTCTTCCTGTGCATAGCGTTGCGGGGGTACACCAGCGTTGGACCTGGTTGTCCTACACAAAGTCATGGGCTCAGGAGTATCAGGCACATCCCTTAGAGGTAGTTCTGCTGGCTGTGCAATGCTCTCCCTGGGTGGCAAACCTGTCACAGCTGGGGGTTCCAGAGTGGCTTGGGCAGGGACAACCCACCATTCCTCATCATCTATGGGGGCTCCCCCAGTACTCTGGCTAGTGGTAGGCAGTTCCCCCTCTGTCATGGGTTCCTCAAAATTACAGCGTCTCAACATGTTACGGTGAAGGTTCCTGGAGGGCCCCCCAGTCCCTGCTGACTCCACCTCATACACTGGGATCTCAGGGCTCACCTTCCGCTTTACTGTGTATGGAACCGCCTCCCACCGCCCATCCAGTTTTCCATTTAGTCTCTTGGCCCGGACTATCACCCGATCACCTGGCACATACTCGTCCCTCTGCACTGGTCTCAGGTTGGGGTGCACTACTTGTTTCAGGCATTCCCCCACAACCCTGTTTACTGCCCTAAGCCGGCGACGGTGTTCTTGTGCCCATGCGGTGGTACTTCTCGGCGGTGGCTACATTGGATCTGGCATGTGGAGATCCTCAATCTCCTGACCTGCTCTCCCGAACATAAGCATATGTGGAGAGTAACCAGTGGGCTATATTATTATAGGCCCACATCAGCTCGGGTAAATACTCTGGCCACCGAGCGTTTTGACTATCCTCTAAGGTCCACATCTGGATGAGCGTGCGGTTAAACCACTCGCAGGCCCCGTTCCCTTGGGGATGATATGGGGTTGTGCGGGAGCGTTCAATATCATAGAGCTGATACAACTCACTCATCAAAGCACCCTGAAAACATGCCCCCTGATCTGAATGAATCCTTCGTGGACACCCAAACACTAAACAGTAGGAGTGTCCTGAGGTAGAGTACCCGATCTGAACAGTCAATCATCAAGAGTTCTAGGGGTGCAGATGATTGGATAGTTTGTACAGGGGCTCGTTGCTCAGGGCTTTTACTTAGCCCACATGGCCTACATTTGAGACATGCCTCGGTCACCATGCCCCCCAAGTCTGCACAGTACACTAAGCGCTGGAGCCACTTATAGGTCTTATCACTCCCAAAATGGGCACCCCGCTCATGGGCTTCACGGGCGGCCGCTAGTCCCAGTGACATAGGAATGACAATCTGCTGCCGGTACTGCAACTCTGACTGTATGTATATGGTCTGGCACAGGATTCCCTGGGTCACACTCAGCTTATCCCACTGTCTCAGTAGCTTCTGACCCTCCTGTGTTAGGCTGGCTCGCTCTTCTGGCCAAAGCCAGAATTTAGTCCGGACCCACTTTTTCACCTTCCATAGGTCTGGGCAGCTATTTTGGACCCTCTCCCAATCTTCCAATGTCTTCCCCAACACTATCGGCATCCCTGAGGCCACCCCACTTGAGTGTGTTACGTTCTGAAATGATGGGACTCTGCCAAGGTTTGGGATTTCAACATCTTCTAGTTCTTCATCACCACTCTGAGTTGGCAGCCCTACAGGGACTCTGGAAAGGGCATCAGCGTTTCCATTCTCCCTCCCTGGCCAAAACTGGATACGGTAGCGGTACTTGGAGAGGCAAGCCAACCACCTCTGCTCCAGAGCACCTAGCTTGGTGTTTTCCAAGTGCGCTAACGGGTTATTGTCTGTCATCATGATCACTTCTGTGCCCATCAGATACTCTGCAAATTTTTCAGTCATGGCCCACACCAGCGCCAGAAGCTCTAACTTAAAGGAGCTATAGTTGTCAGGGTTGCGCTCCGATTCCCTTAAAGACCAACTGCCATATGCGATCACCCTCTCATGTCCATCTTGAACTTGGGATAGCATGGCTCCCAGCCCCTGTAGACTCCCGTCAGTGTACAGTAAGAAAGGGCTATCGAACTGGGCATACGCCAGGATCGGGGCACTGGTCAGAGTCTTCTTCAACGCCTCAAAGGCTCCTTGCTGCCGTGGCCCCCACTCGATGGGGCGATTCTTGGGCCCTCCTGCAGTGCCCCTCAGCAACTCATTTAGTGGGCCTGCCAGATGAGAGAACTTGGGTATAAACCTCCTATAATACCTGGCCAGTCCAAGAAAGGCCTGCACTTCCCGAAGGGTCTTTGGCTGGGGCCACTTCTGCAAGGCTTCCACCTTGCTAGGGGCTGGCTATACCCCTTCTGGGGTGACCACATGTCCTAGATACTCTATACGCTGCTGGAACAGTTGGCACTTCTTGGGCTTGATCTTCAGCCCATGGTCTCGCAGTCGTCCCAAGACCTGCCGCAGCTTTTGAAGGTGATCTTCGAATGAAGTTCCAAACACCACCACGTCATCTAGATATATCAACACTGACTCAAAGTTTAGGTCTCCCAGACAGTGCTCCATCAGGCGCTGAAAGGTTCCCGGAGCATTGGACAGACCGAACGGCATCCGGTTGAACTCAGAGTCCCATGGGTAAGATGAAGGCTGTTTTTGCCTTGTCTTTTTTGGCCACTGGCACCTGCCAATATCCGTTGGCCAGGTCAAGTGTGGAAAAATACTTGGCACGATCTAGGGAGGATAGTGACTCTTCGATCCGGGGAAGAGGATAGGCATCCAAGACTGTCTGAGCATTCAGTTTCCGGTAATCCACACAGTACCGGAGACTCCCATCTTTCTTCCACACCAGGACCACCGGTGCAGCCCATGGGCTTTTACTCTCCTGGATCACTTGATTCTCCAGCATGTTGGCCACCATTTCTTTTACCTCCTGGTACAACTTGGGCGGGATTTGTCTGTACCGCTCCCGAATTGGCACAGCATCGCCGGTAGGGATTTCGTGTTCAATGGCAGTAGCACACCCAAAGTCTTCATCATGTCTTGAGAACGCTTCCTGGTACTCCCACAGGGTATCTTCCAGAAGCTTTTGCTGCCCTGGGGTCAGGGACCAAAGATCCACCCCCATCAGAGACATGATGACTCGACGTTCCACTCTGCCGTTGGGGTTTCTCTTTGCTGGACCTCCACTGCATAAGTCCAAGCCAACCTCCCATCAGGCTGTAGTGTGAAGCTCCTCCGTCGGAGGACGTCGCCCTTGGGTACATGGACTTCAGCCAGCAGGGTATTCCCAGGAACGATCAACTCACTGTCCAAGACATTGAGACAACGTATAGGCACGCACCCATCTTTCATAGTAGCGAGTGCTCAGGCCACTAGAGGGCGGGTCTGCGCTTCTCCCTGCAGAACAGGCTCGATGAGGATCTCCAGTCCATTCAGTGATCGCCCAGCCCCCACTGGAAGCAAGAACATTTTCTCCTGTCGTGGCGGAATCTTTACTGGGGCTCTCAGCAGTACCTTCACATGCCCAATAGAGCGTCCTGCCCTGATGCTCTTTTGCAAACTGCAGCTCCTCACCATCTGCTATAGAACCTTCTGAGTTGGTCGGTGTGTGGTGGCCCGCTGCCAGTATTTAGGCCCTTCTTTGGCATAGAGGCGATGATCTAGGTCTCTCAACACATTCATGCCCAGCGTTACATCCAGTCCACTTCTGGATGGATGATTTACTAACACGACCCCCTTCTTGCCAATATCTTGTCCAAACAGTTGGACCTACATCCAGACTATCCCTTGTACGTCCATCTGACCATTATTAGCAGCTGTCAGCCTGATGACGCTTCCATCTTCTGGCTCCATCATGTGACCAAAGTGTCTTTCAAAGAACTCCAGAGGCATCATGGTGCACTCTGATCCCATATCAACTAGGCAGCGTACCTTTTGACCCTCCAGCTCAGCTTCCATAACGGGGCTGCTAGAATACAGGTCGTGTTCACCACGTACAGGGCTTAGCTTTTGGTATACCGCCACAGGACGCCCCATTACTGCAGCGGTCGGAAGGTTAAAGCCGGCTGAGGCTCCATCTGTACCGGGCAGTCTCTGGCAATATGACCATATTGTTGGCAGATCCAGCAGAGGGGTCCCCTTTTTTTCTGCATCTCATATGAACCTCGGTTGGTGGGTCCTCCCATCCAAGGCACCCTCTGTGGAGGAGGGTAGGATGATGTGACCATTTCTGGAGTCCTGGATGAGCCTGCTTTTATCTGGGACACTTCCAGGCAGAGCCCTCTCACTTCTGCCCATAGGGCCTGGACTACATCCTTCATTGACTCTGAGTCTTCAGGACCCTGTTGCCCTCCTGTCACTTGTGTGCTATTCACCTCGACAGCTATGGGCTCTTCTTCTCTCTCTATAGCCTCCAGGTAGACATTGTAGAAGGTCAGGCTGGCATTTGCCCGGGTCATCTCTTGCAGCTTATTCTGTACCAACTTGTTGGACAGCCCTAGAATGAACTGGTCACTTAGTAGCCGGTCCACTTCCTTGAAGGCTCCCATAGCCTCTGGATCTTGTCGCTGCACTTCATTCAGCATCTCCTATAAGGCATTAGAGTATTGCACTAGAGTCTTGCCCTCTCGCTGTGAACGACTGAAGAATCCGCTTCACAATTGTGCTACTTTGGTTCGCCCTCCCTGAGATCCGTCCAGCAGGGAGAATATTTTTTCCAAACAGTCTCTTTCTGACTCAGGCCATACCATCACTGTCCGTCTAGCGTCACCCTCTAGGGCCCCCACTGCTATCTCAGCACGCAGCTCAGGAACCAGGCTACACAATTTAACTATACTACGCACCCTTTCTGTCCAGTCTTGAAACGTCATATTTTTACCGTCAAATTTTGGCAGATGTTGTATCAGAGCCCCAGCTGACAAGTACCCTACTTGAGCTGACATGACAGGCACTGGGGCTGATTCACCTGGCTGTACAGGGGCATCCTGGACTGGCGCCGGGGGATTATTTCCCGCTATATTCCCTTCCATGACGATCACTGTATCCTGCCGACTATGCCAAGATGTAAGCCTTGTACCGGGTGGGGCTCCCCAAGATCCAGCGAAGTCGCAGACAAGGAAGGAGACTCCAACTCAGATTGACAAAAACAAGATTTTACTTTTAAGTACTGAATGTTTGTTGGAAGGAAATACCCCAAGCATATATACATACACTCAGCTGGAGGCTGAGGCATTTGTGTTACACAGCACGGTGCTCTATCAGTGTGCGCCCAGGCTTCTCCACAGTTTTGCCTATCTGCAGGTTAAAGCAACCCAGCAGCTGTACCTTTTAATACCCTAATCACCGCAAACAATTCTGTGAGTGTGGTACAGAAGCACTGGCGGTATAACACAAACGCTTACAAAGTTAATCAATAAACACTAAACCTCAAAAAGAGTATAACCAGTTGTTTGCCACAGTAAACCCCACTTCTGTAGCAAGGTAGCTTGCAGCCTGCAAACCACCTGTCTAATCTTCAGGCTTTTACCCAGTAGCTACTGAATTGGTGCCAATAACATAATGCGGTGTGTGCACGGTTACCCACTATGTCTGCACAGTGGGCCTCAGTTCTTTCACTGACCCGGGTCCGTTGGGTACCTTAACTTTCAGAAGTATCTGGTAGAGGATCTCATCCGGCAACCACGCAGTC
>ONZH01025228.1:0-28035 GCA_900303285.1 Rhinella marina
GGTGCACAATATTTTACGTGTGATTTTGCTATTGATATTTGTATTTGGCAATATGGTGCTGTAACCTTCTAGCGGAATTAAGTATATGCTGAATATATGAAAGTCTTCCTGGTGAATAATTATATATATATTGTTTTATTGGTGTTTCATTAATTTACCTTTCTTCTTCCTTGTTAATACCATTACAGTCACAAGACTATGACTAAAGAATTTCAGCCTAACAACCGATGTTTCAAAACAATATTATAGTTTCCTAATTAAACTCTATTCTTAGTTCAAAAGTGCCTTGATAAGAGAACTCCTATTATGGTTTGTCTGTGATTACATGGATTTGTGTGCTTCTCCAGAATAGTTTTTTATCTAGTAGACTGGTGCCTGTGTAATTTCAAACTTTACACTAGAGTAAATCTCAGATATCACTGATAGAGGTGCACTGCGGCGGTATCAATTGCATCTACTAAATTGCATCTACCGCCGCAGTGCACCTCTATCAGTGATTGTTTGATTATATAGTTCGCCACATCCGCACAATTGGTTACCTTGTGTAGGATGTTTTTGTGGTACATGTGGTCTGCTGCAGGCATCCTCCATTGTATGCATTTTTGCTGTGGATTGCTGTTAGCAACGGATCACATGTGCAGGAATTGCTCCCCCGGTTTGATATGCGCTACAGCATATGGGGTTTGAGCACTTTTCTGCCATTTTAGACCACGTTTTTTTCAGTGATTGTAAATCTCAGATATGTCTTATAGATATTCAGAACATTGAGAAGTATTAAAAGGGTTATCCAGGAGTTTTATATTAATGACCTGTAGGTCTTCTATATCAGATCAGTGGGGTCTGACTCCCAGGACCCCCACCAATCAGCTGTTTAAAGAGGCTACAGTGCTCTGTGAGAGCTTAGGCTTATTCCTAGGTTAGTGATGTCGCCACACATTGTTCACATGGCCTGGGTGCAGCTCAGCCCCATTCAAGTGAATGGAGCTAAGTTGCAATACTAAGCACAGCCACTATACAATGTACAGCACTGTGCTTGGTGAGCTGAGAAGAGACCACAGTGCTCACTGGAGCTCCAATGAGGCCAGTGGCCTGTTCAAACAGCTGCTCGGCAGGGGTGCCAGGAATTGGACCTCCACCAATCTGATATTGACGACCTATCCTGAGGATAGGCCATCAATATCAAATTCCTGGATAACCCTTTAAATCTATCAAAACACATAAATATCCATATTTTATGAAACCTTGAACCTGACTACTATCTAATTACTGGTACAAACAGCAGGATATATAGGTAAGCACTATCTTTAAGGAATGTGTCATTAAAAAATAACCTATTATTTAAATCATGCTTTTATTTTTTAGAATTGTTTGCAAGTTTTATAAAATGTTTACATGTCACTATCTATGTTTAAAAATGTATAAAATCCTGCAGTTTTCACAAAGGCTACTGGGCCTAAAATATATTAAGATGACCTGTCTTTTGATAGCAGATACATGGGCCGTAGACGCAGTGGACAGGAGGGGACACATTGACTTCTATGGGATAGTTTTTTAAGCATGTTCTGTGACCGGTGCAGAGGTCAGGAAGGAGCTCATAAACTGTGACATCACTGTGAATAATTGTAAAAGAAAAAAGAGAAGGGACGCTCCCTGGTGCGATACCTCCTAGGTCACTGTATTAATTCCTGTGGGTCAATACACCTTACCGGATCATGCTGTGTAGACCAGGAACAACACTAGTGAAGGGCAGAGTTCTTCCACACCAGGAGGAAAGACCAGATTGTTGCGCTCGTTCACTGGACACTGTACGGAGGAGGCTGGAAGAAAAGTGTAGACAAAAAAAAAATCCCAAAAGTAGCAAATAAAAACAGCGTTTTGAGGTACGTGTTTTATTGTATAAAAACACATAAAAACAAATTAAAAAACAACAGCTACGCGTTTCAATGGCGGTCTGCCATCTTCATCAGGCCATTTGTTTTTTATATGTTTTTATATAATAAAACAACTACCTTGAAGTACCCAGTTCAGCGCTCTGTTTTTATTTGCTACCTTCAGGAGCTTTTTTTGTCATCACTATGATAATTGTGAATGGTCTTATCTATACAGAGGTGTTGCTTGTCATTGTAATTCTGCATTTGCTGATAATAAGATAGCTACTTTAGAGAGGACCTTTCACCACTCCTGACATGCCTGTTTTAATAGCTCCATGCATTTCCCATGTACTAACAATTCTGGAACACCTATTCTTATGTCTGTATGTTGTGCCATTCCTTTATTATTTGCACTAGAAGTTATGAATGAATTGCTATTTGCCTTCAGTAAAGGAACAGAGGGGAGATGACCAGTTGGGGGGGCGGGTGTCTCTGCATAGACTGACTCTAGCCAATCAGTGCTGCCATGTTCAGACTGTGCAGGTACACACCTTGTTACCTCCCTTCTGTTCCCTTACTGAAGACAAATAGCAATTCATTCATAACTTCTAGTGCAAATAATAAAGGAATGGCACAACATACAGACATAAGAATAGATGTTCCAGACTTGTTATTACATGGGGAATGCATGAAGCTATTAAAACAGGCATGTTACGATTGGTGAAAGGTCCTCTTTAAAGATACCTGTACAGAAAGGAAATCATGATCTATTATTAGGCCTAATCGCTAGTGTGTAACATTCAGGATTAAATGCAATTTTGTTTAATAATAATAAAAACTTGTCAAAACTTCTAAAAAAATGTTTTGTGTTTAACATAAAAACATATTTTAAAGAGGACCTATTAGGCACCAAAAGCAGGGGGCATAGTGGTGCAACGGAGGCGCCAATTTGAAAAAAACAAAAAAAGCTTAATGGCATCTGCTGGAGGATGGCTACAGATGAAGTTATTTAGGTTTTAGAAAAAAAATCCAGCGACAGGTGCTCTTTGAACAATAGGTCATTTCCTGATGAAATGTTCCCTTTAAAGCTGCACATTTCATTATTTTTAGACAATATGTTCTTTAGTTTACCTTGATAAGCCTGAGCATTGTAAGATTACATATCTGGATGTTAAAAAATAGCAGAAGATGTCACTACTAGTCATGATGTCTGCTACTTTTGTTCTTTTAGGATGCGACAGTAAGTCTCAGAAAAGTTAGATGACCAAAACCATATTGTGTGACTTGTCTCTGTCACAGGGAGTTGGCGGCGCGCTCCCCCTGCGCTGCACCACCGGTCTCCGCTGTGTGTTATGGAGCGAGGACGCAGGGAGCGTCTTCGCTCCCATGGTAACCAAGAGCGGGGAGGACCTGGCGCGCTCTCTGCTGCCGAGCGCCTAGTGTCCTCCCGCCCCCCTTAGATAACGAGCAGAGGGAGGACCCGGCGCTTTCAGGTTATGTGCAGCCAGCGTCCTCCCTCCCCCCCCTTAGGCAATGAGCAGGAAGGGGGTTGAGCGCTGGCAGTGATAAGCCAGCGCTCATTTGAATATTATAATTAGGGTCACGTGACGCTGGCCACGTCAAGTGACCCATCTGGAGGGCTATTTAAACAGGCAACCTGCTGGCCACAGGTTGCCTGTGATTGGTCTATACCTCCAGTGCTTGTGCTTGTTTCCCAGATATTGACTACTGTGTTTTTGGACTTTGGCTTACGTATTTTGACTTTGTTTCTGCTCTCTCCCCTGGTTTTGGCGTGACACCCTGGTACGACTCTTGGCTTGCTGACCCACCGATATTGTGTGTGTGTTCTGTCTTTGTTTGTTTATTTATCCTTGTTTTCCCCTTCCCTTTACGCCCCAGCACTTGTTCAGGCTAGGGGTTGCCGCCCAGTTAGGCGCCCAGTTATCTTGGATAACTTGAACCACATCACTGTGACAGAAGGCTAACTGGGCATGTTGTTTAACTTTCTTGGGATCCATGGCCTGGTTATTTCTTTACAATGCTGCTGTGCATTGGTAGATTGTCAAAGCCATAATTTGATTGGCGCAGGTTAAACCAAGGTGTGGAGACAAAAGGACCATGCCCTTTTCACCCTATTCCCCCAGTAAGAAGGAGTGGAGTTTCCCACAGCAGGTTACATGTATAAATGTTTTGCTAATGCTCAGATTATACTCTCCTGGAAATGTCTTGGATAGATGGCACCAATGTAGCAATAACAACAGTAGTCCAGTAACAGGTGAGGTGAGCAATAGGGGGTTAGCAGAAATACCAGGGACAAAGAGAATAGCAAAGTCCCAAGCAAGTTAGGATCAGTGTCATAGAACTACAAGTATCAATCCAAGGTCAGAGAGTCTTGAACAGGTCGGACTCAAAGATATGGAGAAACAAGTCTTGGCAATCCAGGTATGAAGCAATGAACTGGTCAGAGAGACGTTCGAGAGTCAGCAACAACTAGAAACCAGGAGACTAGCGGACCAGGAAGTGTTTCAAACCTGCTGCTTAAGACATCATCTTCTGATGTCAGCTGCCTTGTCACTCTAGTGCCATAGTGCAGGAGAGCGAGACTTGAGTAAAGTGCAGACACAGAAAAACTAGCCAAGATGCTAGACAGATGAGTAACACGACATCTATGGGCAGAGTTCAACAAGTTCAATGTCCCTTTAAATAAAGTTGTGGCCTACCCCTAATTTTTTCCCTAAATTTTCATTTTTCTATTTTCTGCTTCTTGAACTTAAACTTTATATATAAATGTGCCATTGTAATCCTGCCTGTGATGATAAGGATATGACTTATTTAAAATGATTTGAACAGACCAAGAAGTGGCACCTGATTATTAGGCTTAGTGGTTAGTGGAAATTGATTCTTTAAAATATGTTTAACATAAAAAGTTAAAAAAAATAGGTCATTTTCTGATGACACATTCCATTTAATGCTACGCCAAGTGGGACTTATTGATAAGATCATTGAAGGTGAGTTTAATATTTATGGACTATCTTAAAGGTGGATTTACACTGCCGATAATTGGGTGGATTATCGGGAAAGAAGTTTCCTGCAAACGTTGGTTCCCAACAATCTGCCCATCTAAATGTGCTGCTAATCACCCAATGAACGAGCGAAATAACATATACAAGTGCATCTCAATAAATTAGAATATCATCAAAAAGGTTTTTTTTTTCAGTAATTCAATTCAAAAAGTGAAGCACATATATTATATAGTGTCATTACAAACAGAGTGAACTTTTTCAGGTGTTTATTTCTGTTAATGTTGATTATGGCTTACAGCCAAGGAAAACACAAAATTCATTATCTCAGAAAATTAGAATATTATATTAGACCAACTGTAATTTTTTTTTTAAACACAGAAATGTTGGCCAAATGAAAAGTATGTACAGTAAATGCACTCAATACTTGGTTGGGGCTCCTTTTGAATGAATGACTGCATCAATGCGGCGTGGCATGGAGGCGATCAGCCTGTGGTACTGCAGAGGTGTTATGGAAGCCAGGTTGCTTTGATAGCAGCCTACAGCTCATCTGTATTGTTGGGTCTGTTGTCTCTCATCTTCCTCTTGACAATACCCGATAGATTCTCTATGGGGTTAAGGTCATACGAGTTTGCTAGCCAATCAAGCACAATGATACTGTGGTTATTAAACCAGGTATTGGTACTTTTGGCAGTGTGGACAGGTGCCAAGTCCTGCTGGAAAATAAAAATTCCATCTCCAAAAAGCTTGTCGGCAGAGGGAAGCATGAAGTGCTCTAAAATTTCCTGGTAGACGGCTGCACTGACTTTGGTCTTGATAAAACACAGTGGACCTACACCAGCAGATGACATGGCTCCCAAAACCATCACGGATTGTGAAAACTTCACACTAGACCTCAAGCAGCTTGAGAGTCTTCCTCCAGACTCTGGGACCTTGATTTCCAAATGCAATGCAACATTTACTTTTATCTGAGAACAACACCTTTGACCACTGAGCAACAGTCCAGTTCTTTTTCTACTTGGCCCAGGTAAGACGCTTCTGGCATTGTGTATTGGTCATGAGTGGCCTGACACATGGAATGCGACACTTGTAGCCCATGTCCTGGATACGTCTGTGTGTGGTAGCTCTTGAAGCACTGACTTCAGTAACAGTCCACTCCATGTGAATCTCCCCCAAATTTAGGAAAGGCCTTTTCTTAACAACCCTATCAAGGCTGCGGTTCTCCCTGTTGCTTGTGCACCCTTTTCTGCCACCCGTTTTCCTTCCTCTCAACTTTCCATTAATATGTTTTGATACAGCACTCTGTGAACAGCCAGCTTCTTTAGCAATGACCTTTTGTGGCTTACCCTCCTTTTGGAGTGTGTCAATGACAGCCTTCTGGACATCTGTCAAGTCAGCAGTCTTCCCCATGATTGTGTCGCCTACTGAATCAGACTAAGAGACCTTTTTAAAGGCTTAGGAAGCCTTTGCAGGTGTTTTGGGTTAATTATTCTAATTTTCTGAGATAATGACTTTTGGGTTTTGCTTGGTTGTAAGTCATAATCATCAACATTAACATACGGTAAATAAACACTTGAAAAAGTTCACTCTGTTTGTAATGACTCTATATATGTGTTTCACTTTTTGAACTGAATTACTGAAAAAATTTTTTTTGATGATATTCTAATTTATTGAGATGCACTTGTATGCCTTCTTATATAGTTCATAGAGTTTCACATAAGTTTAATTTTGAAAGCTTTTGTAAGCAACGAAGAAAATAACTTCCACATCTATCTGTCTCTCCTGTTATTGCATGTAGCAGTATTTTTCCATCAAAAAGCCGTCATTCATGCAGTAAACCCGACAGATGCCATTACGGCAAATGGGTGTCCCGTGGCTCAGTGGTGTTGGGCTAGGCCAGGTACAGCATTTCCGGTATTCTGATCCTCTGCCAGGACACACTACTGGAATCCCATACACAGATGTGAATGTAGCCTGAGGCTACTTTCACACTAGCGTTTTTGCTGGATCCGGCAGGGTTCAGCAAAAACACTTTCGTCACTGATAATACAACCGGCTGCATTATTGTGAACGCATCTGGTTGTATTGTATGTCTTTAACATAGCCAAGACAGATCCGTCATGAACACCCTTAAAAGTCAGTGGGGGTCGGATCCGCTTTCTATTGTGTCAGATAGTATCAGAGAAAATGGATCCGTACCCATTGACTTGCATTGTGGGTCATGACAGATCCGTCTTGCTCCGCATCCCTTGACGGAAAGAAAACCGGAGCTTGCTGTGGTTTGCTTTCCAGTATGAGAACAGAACCAAAACAGAACAACCAAACAGAAAGGAATGCATTTTGGACCATTCTGCTCAGTTACGTTTTTCCTCAATTGACAATCTGTCATAGGATCTCAATACCGGAAAATAGAAACACTAGTGTGAAAGTAGCCTTACAGAGTTGTTTCATTGCATAATGAAAAGGATTTTGACACATTTTTTTTCCTATTGCACACAGTAATTGAACCTTTGGAAAAAATGTATAATTAAATAATTCTGTTTTATTTTGGCATATGCTTTAAAGAAAGTGTAGCCTGGTAGGGCTGCTTTTTCAATAGAATTTAGGAAGGCTCTGGCAAAGAAGGAGTCAGTTGCACCACTTCTTGAGCTGTAGAAGTGCTATAGATCATATATCACTATGACTCAGTCTTTCCTATATAGGATTTTCTTTCCGTTTCACAAAAGGGAGGGATAATCCACTTGGGCTTTTTCCTGTAGAAGCTTGTTGACAGAAAACAATTCAGACCTTGTGAGAAAGGGTGGACCCAGAGACAACGTAATTTGGGACCTCTCCTGCACTCCATGAAGGAATTGTTTTGAAAACATCTGTAAAAAATGTATAATATATTTCTGGTATTCACTATATATTTATTACTGCAAACTGGAAGAAATTGTTACGTGTGGCATATAATCACAAAGCTTGCATATATTTTGCCACTGGTTTTCTCTTGCAGAGGAAATTATGAATTCCCCCCATTGTTTCCAGATGAATGAAGGATTTACTTTATTATTTTGATCACTGATCTCGACATTTCATGCAACTCATTCCAGAAATATTAGACAAAAAATGTACTACTGTAAATGTATTAGACAAAAAATGTACTGGACCATACACATAGCAATTGGATCTAGTAGTGGTAGTAATTGGGTTTAATGTCATGCTTAGACCACCAAAAAAGCGGGCAGCACACTGTTCCACCATCCCGCAAAAAAAGAATATTAATCTTGTCTGATTATGCAGACAAGAATAGGTATTTTTTAATATAGGGAAGTGCAGAATAGGAAAATGCGGGATGCACATTTCTGGTACCGGTATTTTGAAGATCTGCAATTGTTGACCACAAAACGGATAAGTTTGTGTGCATGGGGCCTTAACCTGGTGTGTTTTCTTTGGATAAGGCCAAGTTCACATCACGGCTAAATATTTCCATTGTTCTGCTCCTTTATAGGAACAGAACAACGGAAATAACCGAAGTGCCAAATAGGGCACATAACTGGCTTGAACAGATTCCACTGACTACAGTGTAGTCTGTTCAGTTTCCATTCTGAATCATGCTTTTTTTTTACTGGGAAAAAAAAGCCTGCATGGGTTCAGCAAAAACACTTCCATCACTGATAATACAACCAGCTGCATCAATTGTGAACGCATCTGGTTGTATATCTTTAACATAGCCAAGACGGATCCGTCTCGAACACCATTAAAAGTCAATGGGGGTTGAATCCGCTTTCTATTGTGTCAGATAGTATTAGAGAAAACGGATCCATGCCCATTGACTTGCATTGTGGGTCATGACATAACTGTCCTGAACAGAACTGAACAGATTCCACTGACTACAGTGTAGTCTGTTCAGTTTCCATTCTGAATCATGTTTTTTTACTGGGCAAAAAAGTCATGCATGCAGGACTTTTTTGTCTGCTCTATTTTCATCGAATTTGAGACGGAGGCCTCAAAGAGAGTCTCCAACGCAGATATGAACATAAAAAATGAAAATCAGACATCATCTAGTACATGACAGTCTCTTTCTAACAAAGCTAGAACCAGCCCTGTACCTCACATGGATCCAGAGATCTTCCCCATTCATTGCTCTGCTAGATTTATAGCAAACAGGCAGCTTAAGGGGCTTGTCTATTCTGCTGCAGCTCAGGGGGCGTGTCTATGCTCCCTATATCACAGCTCAGGAGACAGTTGAAGGATGAAACTGAGCATGTGTAGCCATATCAGTGAACAGGACAAAGAAATAAGAGAAAAAACAAACAGCAGAGGGTGCTATACACATACATTTTATCACGTGTAATTACAAAAGTATTCAGATCCAGGTGCTTTTTTGAAAACTGTAGAATATTTTTTGTGGGACACCCCCTTTAACCCTTTCACGCTATTTGACGTGTACACTCGTCATGGAGCACTGCTACTTAATGCTCCAAGACGAGTATACATGTCATGGCATTAAACTGTCACCATGTCTGCTGACATGGTGACAGTACTGAGACTGCTGTTACATACAGCCAGGTGTCTCAGCTAACCAGCCCAGGAACAACAAGGACGGTCTGGTAATAAAATATTGATGACCTATCCCCAGGATATGTCATCAATAACTGATTGGTGGAGGTCTTACTGTTGGCACCCATTCTGATCAGCCGTTTGAAGAGCCTACGGTGCTGACAAATGCCACAGCCTCTTTTATAGAATACCAAGCACAATGACATACATTTTATAGTAGCTGTGCTTGGTATTGCAGACCAGGCCCGTTCATTTGAATGAGGCTGAGCTGCAGAAACGCTATAAGACTGATGGATGTGACATCACAGACAGAGGCAGCAGAGCTTGTGGCCTGTAGCAGCAGCTGATGTGTTGGACTCCGACTGTTGATAGGTCAATATCAATATTAAATTCTTGTAAAACCCTTTTAACACCAAACATTTTTGTCTAACTAGTCCATCACTTACCGTTATCTGATATATTGTAGTTTATTAAAAAAATGTTTTTCATATATCCAATCCTTTACTGGAAAATTTAACTCCATAATGTAAATTACTGTCAGCCAAAGGATCCAACATGTTAGGACAGAATTCTCTGGCATAAAGCCTTGCTTTAAAAACAGTGAACTTCTACTTTGCATGGGGTGTACATAACATTCAACAAGCGTAGGCAATTTGATGCCTTCTCTGCCCTCACTGTTATATATTATGTACATTTTGGTAAATTTGGCCCATCGTTAAGTCATACAGTATATACAAGGGATGAGAAATAGAATGACTGATCCATATTAGTTGGAGTTCCTTTGTGAGAATTTGGGAATCACTATGTTTACTTAGGTATATAACAAAAAAACATATGACACAAGGTATGAGACTGTCCAAATTGAAAGGTACTGTAGTTTTTGTAACTCTTACATAGTACATATGGGGGTTTTCTTCAGAAGCTTAAAGGGAACCTGTCACATGAACATATCTAAGTCTAGTTTCACTATATATGAGGCATTTGTGGCTGATCTTAGGCATGGGGGTCTCATCTGAGGTCTGAATGGGGGATCTTATTAATATTAGCAGTCTGATCTGAGGTCTGATTGAGGGTCTTATTAACATTAGGGGTCTGATTGGAGCTGTGAGCTGAGGTCTGATTAAAATTTGGGATCTGATTGATGGTCTGATAAAAGGTCTAACAAAAAATATTTGTTTCTTACTGTCCTCCATTAAAAACCTAGGTGCGTCTTATGGGCCAGTATGTCTTATAGGTCAAAAAATACGGTATAATGGGGACCGGCGGATATCCAGCCACATTCTGGCAAATATGGAAGAAAACTGCTGCATACAGGAGCCTGCTGGATCAGTATCTAAATCTTGGAAAGTCCTTTTAAGGATTTTATGGGCAATTCATACAACGTTGCCGCTGATTGCGTCTTTTTCACTGTTATAGCATTTTTATCATTAACACATTAAAAGTTTTGTCTAGTTTCACAATAGCGGTAAAAGATCCAGCAGGTCATTCCATCAGGGAACAGTCTGCTGGTGCTATCTGGATCTGGCAATGCTGGAGGGTACCTGAATGCCCACTGGCCCCATTAATTATAATGGGTCTGCCGGAGATTGGCCGCTATCCAGCAAATATGCCGAGAATCAGCTGGACAAGAACCTGCCAGGCATTTAGGTAGTGTCAGGCAAGCCAGATCCAGAGTGCTCCAGCAGGCTGTTCCCTGCCAGAACAGCCTACCAAATCTCTTACCACTAGTGTGAAACTAGCTTTACACATTACTGTTACTTAAGGTACAATTTATAATTTTATACCCTTGTTTTGACACCATTAGGAAATTCTATAAATGAAATTTTTGGCATAATTGCATCTAGAAAAATGGGTCCAGAAAACTGTGCTTCCTTAACCCAAGCAAGTGCCCATTTCTGGGTTTATTTTTGCATGTACATGCACATGGAGATAAGTCTGTTCTTACATGGAGACTATATTTGATTTTCACACAGGAAACAAAATGAATGACTCTGAATTGCCAACATGTGGCCCGTGTAATAAATTTGGTTTACTTCCCAGCTGTTCGTCACATAAATGTCAGACTAAAATGTAAATATTCTTTTGCAACACATTTCTTTCACCCCTTCCTTTTCTTATTGTTCTTTGCATACTGGCTATACAATTTTGATGTGGGAGCTGTAAAACTATTTTTAAAGCAAATTTAGACCAGGTAGTAAGATGCGCCGATTTTATCATAGTGGTGCATGTGGTGTGATAGATTTGGCACTTCTTTCACGAAGTTAAAACACATTAAGCCAACTCTCATTTGGCATACTTTAAACCATTACTTCATGCCTCAGAACTGGTGCACACCAGTAATAAAACTAATGCATTTTGGCTCAAATCAATAATACATGTCAGATTACCTATCCGTGCACTGACGGTGACCTAGCTTCTCTGTTGTGGCACAGCCGGGGTTGTTCTGCTTCTGTGGCAACCTGCCACTCTGACGGTCAGGCTAGTCGGCCTATCAGGGAGTAGTAACATCGGGCAAACGGTCCGACCTCACATGCTTCCTGTCAGTGGGAGATGTAAACATGCAGCTGCTGGTAACAAGTGCCTGTGACTGGTCTTCTGTGCCTCACTAGCCTGCATTGTACTAATGTTTGGATCAATGGTATTCTGACCTTTGGATTGTCCCTGACCTTGTTCCAGACTGGTGATTATTCATATGATGTTATCTCCTGGCACTAACCCCATCTGGTATTTGACTCTGTGTTTGTATCTTGTGTTGGTTGACATATCTCTCCGGTTTGGATTGCGGCCTGATTTTGACTTAGCTTTTGGAGTCTGATCTGGTCCTGGTTTTGCCTGTCTGGTTTTGACCTCTTTCCAACACAATTTTGGCGCACAGCCAGTTTTGCGCTTTGTACACCGGTTGGGCGTGACAGGGTGGGTGTATTTTGGGGGCCGTGCCAGGGCTAGGATTTACTTACATTTGCGCCTAGAAACAGCATTTTTACTCCAGATGCACAGACTGCCACAGATGCACGCATGCCTCTTCATAAATTAGACATATCTACTGGCAGCGCAGAGGGGGAAACTAAAACTGGCATTAAAAAAAGTCTTAGTAAGTGTGCCCCATTGGTTTAGGTCCCTGAGCACTTTGTTAGGCACTTAATTAAGTCAGGAACTATTGCCAAGTGTTCCACCATTTAGGGTGGATTATGTAAACAGGTAGAGCCAATGGTGCGGGTGGAGTACAGGGTTAAACGATACCCTTTAATATGTGACAATATATTTGTCTAAATTGATTTCCACACATAGAAAGCACAGCTTACTCCAGAATTCTGGGGCAAGAACCTTAATAACTGTGGGTCAAAGACTGCATAAACCAGTGACTGTTCCAACCAACCTAAACTAATTGTTATTGGGGTTTCTTATAGGTCCAGTATGCTCTCTAAACTGCTTTTCTGCACAAAAGTGCATGGGTGCTTTAACATTTTCTGATCCATTTTAGTGAACCAATTGAAGTAGGCCTTATATATCTCACATGCAGACTCCACTGCTTTGGAGTACATATTATGTGAATCAGAAAGCTGCTGCTGTCCTCTCACAAGTCCCGTACTATTTCTGCTATCACTTGCCTTTTGGCTACTTCTGGTATTCTTCAGTGCTTTGTACTGCACTTTCTTCTGCTTTACACACATGAAGTATTAGGGTCTGACCAAATGGTGTTTTTGTTGGGTTGCGACCAGTGTGGTCTTCATTAGTTAAAAGGCAGCAGTGGCCTACTTGGCTGAGTAGTTTTTGACCACAGCCGAATGACCCGAATGGCTCGCAACCGTACTGTGTGTTCATACCCTTAGGGTGTCTTCATACATTGCAGTTTTTGTGGCAAATTACGTAAAGGCACCCTTAAAGGGGTTGTCCAGGTTTAGAGCTGAACCCAGCCCCATCCTCATCTTCACCCCTCTGGCCCCTCTGATATGAACATCGGAGCATTTCATGCAATGCCCAGGGCAAGCGCTTTTTTATTTACAACCGAACACTGCTAGGCGGAGGTTTCCACACATCAGTGTTCCTGGCGTCACCGGCTCTGATGGGCAGGCGTTAGCGCTGCCGTAGCCCTTTTAAAGGCTAGGGCAACACTAAAGCCCTCCCATTAGTGCCAGTGACATCATTGGGTTCACTGCTAGGCGGAAGCCTCTGCCTAGCAGTCCGTATGGAAAGTCCAAATAATAGCATGAAATGCTCCGATGCTCATACTGGTGTGGGGGGAATATGGGTATATGTCCTGGTTCAGCTCTGAACAAGAGTGCAAATTTTTGTGTGCTTTTTGGTGCAGATTTCTGTGTGTTTTCACACGAGTTCTATACCAAAAACTGCGTGTGTTAACTGTGGATTTTGGAGCGGATTTGATGCAGATTTTCCGCAGATGTCACCCTTGCATTGAAAATTGTTAAATCCACACAGACAGATGCTGAGGATTTTTAAATCTGCATGGAAAAAAAAGCAAAATGTATATGAGATTTGTCTAATTTCTTACACTTTGCTGGTACTGAATTACACTGCGTTTTTTCTGAACATGAATACGTGATGAAAAAATGGATGCAATCCACAATGTCTGCATGTACTCTTATGGCTCCCTAGGAGTTTTGACTGGCAGACTCCTTTAGGCGGCAGATTCACTCTCCTCAGGCTTGTTCTTGTTTTTCATATTTTAAGTATTTTTTTAATAGCACAAAGTGCAACTAAAATACTATATTAAATTATGTCCAATTTTCATAATGATCATTTTAATATAGGGGATGCATACCTCCCAACTTTTGAAAAGCAGGAAGAGGGACATTATGTGCAGTGCGCAAAGTGCACCGAGCAGGTTTTCTTCGTACTTGGCCATGCCTCTAACTCCGCCCAAAACTATACACCTAATCCCACCCAGTCCCCTAAACACCCCCACATATTAAATATTCTCCTTTGTGCCCCTCACAATAATTATGCCCAGATATGTACCCCTCCCAGTAGTTAATCCCAGATATATGCCCCCTCCCTAGTAGTTTTGCCCTGGTATGTACCCCATCACAGTAGTTATACAAAGATATGTGCCCCTTTCAAAGTACTATGCCCAGATGTGCCCCCTCATAGTAGTTTTGCTCTGATGTGTACCCCCTCACAGTATTATGCCCAGATATGTGCCACCTTCACAGAAAATCCCCGGCCCATCTGCCCAGACCTGCTGCGTGGAATGCCGACTGAGGAGAGGAATGATTTAGCAGGTGCTTTATCATTACAGGCAACTATGGAAGCAGGGAAAGCTGCCTGAGAGCAGGACATACCTCACCCCTTTGGGACTGTGGGACAGGTCCTGAAATCATGTTTTGTCCTGCTGGATCCAGGACAGTTGGGAGGTATGGGGATGTTTGGGTTATGGTTGCCATGGATGGTGCTATGTTGTGCTGTGACATGTTACCCTCAGTTACAGGAGACAAACAGCCCTCAGAGAAGTTGTAATTAGGCCATGCAGCCTCAATGCAGAACTGATCTGGGTGTACTAAAGGCCTCTTTACAGTGCCCGAATACTGGGTAGATTATCGCTACCAAGCGTTTGTACGAACGCTCCCTAGCAATCATTTGTCAGTGTAAAGGTGCTTGCTGATTACCTAATGAACAAGCAAAATGCTTGTTCATCGTAAGATCATTCATGTGGTCATCTAAATCCTTGTGTGCCGGCAGCAGATCGAAATGTCCAAACAGCACTCTGCTGCCAGCATACAATGATTCTGTATGGGGACGACCGATTGGCGGGAAGGAAAACTTCCTTCCCAACAATCATGTGCTTGAGTAATGTAAAGAGACCTTAAGACCCAGCAACGTCTGCTGATACCCAGCCCCAGGCGATCATATCATTGCTGTGATCGTGGCAGGAAGCCGCATTGCTGTGTACACAGTGCTGGAGAAGCCTGAGATGGTAAAAAATCATCCCTGCTTTCTCTAAGGGGAGCCCGGCTGTCACTGTTACACAGCAAAATTGTGATAAAGCTATGATGTGTGTAGACAATCTAAAGCAACACTGGGTACCTGCCAAGTATTCCCGGAGGCTCATAAACCTTCGGGTACGTATACCACAGAAACAGTGCACATTTACCATTGAAAACGATTAGAGACAAATTGCAAGTGAATTCAACGTGGATTTTTGTTTGGAAAATGTTGCGAAATCCACATAACAATTCTTCCATGTGAACATGGCCTAATGGTGAATTCACATGCAGCAAACTTCTTGTAGAAATTTCTGCAAATCTTCAATTCAACTGAATGTAGCTTGCAGAAAAAGCATGTGCATGCCACTAAAACAACTACATTCAAATAAATGAAACTGATTTTCACTAACAAATTTCTTGAACAAATCTGTTGTGTATCACTAGAGATGAGCGAGCACTAAAATGCTCGGGTGCTCGTTATTCGAGACGAACTTTTCCCGATGCTCGGGTGCTCGTTTCGAGTAACGAACCCCATTGAAGTCAATGGGAGACTCAAGCATTTTTTGCAGGGGACCAAGGCTCTGCCTAGGGAAGGCTGGGTGAAAACCTGGAAACCTCAGAAAATGATGGAAACACCACGGAAATGGACAGGAAACAGCAGGGGCAGCATGCATGGATGCCTCTGAGGCTGCCTAATCCCACTATTACCCCAAATTCTCCTGCAACAGCCTGGTGGTTACCCTCATGGCAATTGTGCTGACCCAGACCAAGAAAGGCGAGGCACATACCCATCACATGTTAGGGAAGCACCCAACTAGGTGCAAAGAAAAATTGTTTAAAGAGAGGGACTGTAGGTGGACCTCCGGAAAAATTGTTTGGAGAGGGGGCCTGTAGGTGGACCTCCGGAAAAATTGTTTGGAGAGAGGGCCTGTAGGTGGACCTCCGGAAAAATTGTTTACAGAGAGGGCCTGTAGGTGGACCTCCGGAAAAATTGTGGTAAAAGAGTGCCAGTTGGACCTCTAAAAAATTGCGTTTTTTGGTCAGCGTTAGGCAAAGACGACAAGGAGGAGGAGGAGTAGTAGGAGTAGAGAAGAGGAATCGGATACATAAGTAATGTAAATCTTTAGCTGCTTTCCCCTGGAGGAGATTTGAATTCTGGTGAAATCCAGGCTTTGTTCATTTTAATAAGCGTCAGCCTGTCAGCGCTGTCAGCGCTGTCAGTTGACAGGCGTGTACGCTTATCGGTGATGACGCCACCAGCTGCACTGAATACCCGCTCTGACAGCACGCTAGCGGCAGGGCAGGCCAGCACCTCCAAGGCGTACAGCGCCAGTTCAGGCCACGTGTCCAGCTTTGAAACCCAGTAGTTGTATGGAGCAGAGTGATCGCTACGGACATTGGTATGGTCAGCTAGGTACTCCCTCACCATCTTTCTGTACAGCTCCCCCCTACTCTGCCTAGACTGGGGACAGGTGACAGTGTCTTGCTGGGGTGACATAAAACTGGCAAAGGCCTTGGAGAGCGTTCCCCTGCCAGTGCTGGACAAGCTCCCTGCTCGCCTACTCTCCCCCGCTACTTGGCCCACAGAACCATGCCCTCTGCCGCTAGTGGTGTCAGATGGGAAGGATTGTTTCAGCTTGTGCACCAGGGCCTGTTGATATCTATTCACTCTCATACTCCTTTCCTCTGCAGGGATGAGAGTGGAAAGGTTCTGCTTGTACCGTGGGTCCAGGAGAGTGAACACCCAGTAATCGGTGTTTGAAAAAATGCTTCTAACACAAGGGTCACGGGATAGGCAGCCTAACATGAAGTCTGCCATGTGCGCCAGAGTCCCAACACGTAAGAATTCCCTCTCCTCACTGGCCTGACTCTCCATTTCCTCCTCCTTCTCCTCCTCCTCCTCCTCCTCCTCCTTCAAGTCCTCCTCTTCAGCCCATACACGCTCAAGAGTTAAGGACTGAGCACTGGTACCCTCTTCTGTCTCGCCGACATTCTCCTCCTCTTCTTCCTCATCCTCATCCCCCTCCTCCGATACGCGCTGAGAAACAGACCTGAGGGTGCTCTGGCTATCAAGCAACGTATCTTCCTCCACCATCTCTTGTGACAAGCGCAAAGCATCCGACTTCATGCTGAGCAGTGAGTTTTTCAACAGGCAAAGCAGCGGGATGGTGAGGCTGATAATGGCGGCATCGCCGCTGACCATCTGTGTTGACTCCTCAAAGTTGCTCAACACCTGGCAGATATCAGACATCCACGTCCACTCCTCATTGTAGACTTGAGGAATCTGACTGACCTGACTACCAGTTCTGGTGGAAGTTGACATCTGGCAGTCTACAATCGCTCTGCGCTGCTGGTAAACTCTGGATAACATGTTTAATGTCGAATTCCATCTCGTGGGCATGTCGCACAACAGTCGGTGAGCGGGCAGTTGTAGTGGCAGCATCTGTGGTCGACTTGCGGAAATGTGCACAGATGCGGCGCACCTTGCCGAGTTGCAGAGCCGCCACCAGGTTACGCCCGTTGTCACACACAACCATGCCTGGCTTGAGGTTCAGCGGTGCCAGCCACACATCGGTCTGCGCCGTGATGCCCTGTAACAGCTCTTGGGCGGTGTGCCTTTTGTCACCTAAGCTCAGCAGTTTGAGCACCGCCTGCTGGCGCTTACCCACGGCACTGCTGCTGCGCCTAGAGCTACCGACTGAAGGCGCCGTGCCCACGGATGGTAATTCGGTGGAGGAGAAGGAGGGGTCGGAGGAGGAGGCATAGTACGTCTGAGAGACGGTGACCGAGGTAGGCCCCGCAATCCTCGGTGTGGGCAGTACATGAGAGGCCCCAGGGTCAGTCTCGGTCCCAGCCTCCACCAAGTTAACCCAATGTGCCGTCAGTGAGATATAGTGTCCCTGCCCGGCAGCACTTGTCCACGTGTCCGTGGTTAGGTGGACCTTCTCAGAAACAGCGTTGGTCAGGGCACGGATGATGTTCTGTGACACGTGCTGGTGTAGGGATGGGACGGCACATCGGGAAAAATAGTGGAGGCTGGGGACCGAATACCGAGGGGCAGCCACCGCCATGAGATTGCGAAAGGCCTCGGTCTCTACCAGCCTATAGGGCAGCATCTCCAGGTTCAGCAATTTGGAGATGTGGACGTTGAAGGCTTGGGCATGTGGGTGGGTGGAACTGTATTTCCTCTTGCGCTCCAGCGTCTGCTGTAAAGACAGCTGAACGCTGCGCTGGGACACATTGGTGGACAATGTGGAGGATCGTGGAGGCGAAGGTGTGGTTTTCCGGCGGGAGGCGCTCGTGCTGGGGTCCTGGGCAGGGGGTTAACTAGCAGATGCAGCGAGTGACACAGGGGAAGGAGCAGTGGTGTGACCCACAGGAGGTGGTGAACGGCCTTGGTTCCATTGAGTGGGGTGTTTAGCACTCATATGCCTGCGCATGCTGGTGGTGGTTAGGCTAGTAGTGGTGGCACCCCTGTTGATCCTGGTGTGGCACAGGTTGCACACCACAGTCCGTCGGTCATCCTCACTTTCTTTAAAGAACCTCCAGACTTGCGAACATCTAGGCCTCGCCACGGGAGCTTCACTACGTGAAACAGTTGCTGCTGATGCACCAGCTCTGGCCCTGCTTCTCCCTCTGGCCACACCACTGCCTCTTCCAACCTGTTCTGGTGCAGGGCTTATCAACCCAGCTTGGGTCAGTCACCTCGTCATCCTCCGATTCCTCAGTCTGCTCCCCCTCAGTCTGCTCCCCCTCGGACTTCCTGCCTGACAACAACTTCACCACTGTTCTGACAACCGTGTCTCCTCATCGTCCGACACCTCTTTACAAATTTCTTCCACTAAGTCAGTGGTTCTCAACTCCAGTCCTCAGGACCCACCTGCCAGTCCAGGTTTTCAGGATTTCCTTAGTTTTAGACCAGCTGAATAATTTAGCGTCCATCCATCAGGACTTACCACAGGTATTCATTCTGTGGATATTCCTAAAATCCTGAACTGGCTAGGTGGGTCCCGAGGACTGGAGTTGAGAACCACTGCACTAAGTCAACATTGTCATCATCATCATCATCACCCACAGACTGCGACAGTTGGAAAACTTGGGCATCGGGAACGAGGTTAGCAGCAACCTGAGAAGTGGTTTGTGACTCTGGGAAGGGTGACACACAGAATGGTTCCACGCAGCTGTGTGAAATGGATTTGTATCACTGAGATATAACAATTAAAAAAAAAGGGTTATATATGGCGATAGCTGCACTACTAGTGCCAGCCAGCCAGCCAAGCCAGGAGACAAAAAAAAATGTCTTGTAGCCCTTAGAAGGGCTGTTGGGTTCTTGGGAGATCACTCCTGCCTAACAAAGAACTAAATGCAGGCCCTAACACTTTCCCTGAAACGCAGCAGCTCTATCCCTAACGACATCCAGACAGCATCTGAGCCGAGCACCGCGGGCAGTCACTAGTATATTCCAGGGTCACCTGATCAGGCCAGCCAACCCCTGCTATCGACATGTAAGGGCCCCCACGTGATGCTGGGTGTACCGCAGAGTCTCCTGGTTTGTGATTGGCTGAGTTTATAGGCGCCAAAAATGCACAATGTGGAAGTTGCCATTTCCTCGAGCATGGCGAGATACTCATCCGAGCTGCGAGCACTTACGAGTACCGTAATACTCGAACGAGCACCAAGCTCGGACGAGTATGCTCGCTCATCTCTATGTATCACCAAAAAGTTACAATGCTTGAATAATGATAACATTTTTATATCCTTTGCTAAAATTCAGCCCTGGGCCCCTCCAAAGGCTTCTGTTTTTTCCAAACACTCTAATTATTTTCTAATATAGAGGAGCTACAGGAGTTTTTCTTATTTTCACAAACCCCTTTAACTACATTTAATAGCAATAATTAAGAGCAATGAACTTTGTTTTGTGTTTGATTTTTTGAAAAAAAAAAATCGATTTACCCTTAAAGAACCCTGTCCGTATTTTTACACACAAATTCACAAAAGTGAAGAAGACGATTTGAGGCAGTAGCAACACAGCATGGTACAGACAACAAAGTATATGTGTGTAGTAGATGTGTGTGGTAGTATTAGTGGTGACTATGTAACGGTAATGGTAATGGCAATAGGGAAAATCTATGTGGCAGTAGGGGATTAGCAGCAGGGAATAGCAATAGTTGTGGCAGCAGCAGCCATATGGTAGGAAACATAATGGTAGGCAGTCAGACAGCATAAAGGCATGATGGTGGCAGCAGCAGCAGCAATGTGGTACAGAACATGATGGTAGACAGGCAGACAGCACAGTGGCATGATGGTGGCAGCAGCCATATGGTATAGAACATGATGGTAGGCTGGTAGACAGCACAGTGGCAAGATGGGGCACCATCAGCATGGCAGATCTATTCATCGGCCTCAGGCAGAGGATTGTGAAAATCCTCACAGTTCCATGCCTCGTTCATTTTGACAAAAGTGACACTGGACACTGAGGGAGGACAACTTGGTCTGTTTGAGTGTCACAATGCCTCCTGTGGTGCTGAAACCCCCTCTGAGATGAAACCAGAGGTAGGGCAGAAGAGAACAGAGAGAGCATATTGGGCCAGCTTGGGTCACTGTTCCAGTCTACCTGTCCATAGGAAACACGGTATTTGCTGGGGAAAGGCCACAGTCATTTAGAGAATGAGATAATTTTAAACAACTATTTTGATTTTTAAAAATGGACAGATAGCAAGAAGTATGAATATCATTCAGCAAAATAAAATTTGGGTGAAGGCACACAAGTGCGCCACTTTTGCGGAACGCTGAGACAATTTATACTTTTGCTTGCCTGGCCAGAGGTCCAACACATAGCACGGGCCAAAAAATTAAATTTTGGTAAAAGTGAGGAAGTGCATCACAATTCCCACAACAACGTTTTACATCATCAACTGCACCGCCAGCAACTTGGCCAGGTGAGGGTTCAGCTTGCACATAAGCCAATTTCTGGTCGAGAATAGTTTTCTGATAGTGACATACTCTGTTATGGATTTCTCAAGATGGAGTGGAGGACAAGGAAGAGGAGGAGTCTGAGCAGGAGAAGATGATGATGACATTGACAAGGACCTTGTACGTCATGGGGATGTGGGCTGGCTGCCACAAAGAAGACCAGGAGAAGGAAGACAGACTTCTGACTCTGAATGTTGGCCAGTTCTATTTTCCCAAATGATCCTCATGTGCTGCAATAGAGCCCTTGTACCTATGTTTATGTTTGAATGCCCATGGATTATTTTAATCCTGCAGTTTTTGCACACAGCTATGGTTTTGTGTGCAGACCTTGTGGAGAAAAAATGCCATACAGAAATTGCTCACACAGAGCTAAAAGCAGCCAAGCTGGCACGTTTTGAGCCTGCACTCACTGTATCAGAGGCATCACCAACTCCTGAGCTGACCACAAGAAAAGTAGATTTGGCAGATTCTGTCTGTATGTTGCCTCTACTCTTTATTGCTTCCACTGCCACTTTCTTCCTCCTCCTCAGCACATATAGTTTTTTTTCTTGTTCTTTTTTTTCTTTTGAAAGGTCTGGCGTCTTTTTTCCACCCACATTGCCTGGTATTTTTCTCCGTTATCCCGGCAATTTATTTATTTATTTATTTTTTGCTGCTTCAAAAACAATGCATGTGGGTTTTTTAATCTGTGTTTTTTCCCCATACAGCTCTCCAGAGAAAGTGACATTACATGGGGGCATATACTTTCCTCTAAAAAAATAGTCAAGAAAAAAACTCCATTAAAAAATGGCAGGTGCTAAAACACATTATATGTGCAAAAACAACTTACAAACTCTACAAAAAAACATTGATCAAGATAGGCAATTTTAAGACTTTTAAGGAAAATACATACAATGCAACGGCACACTGCTAACCAGATAAAGCACAAAATGCCATAGAGATATGAAGTATTCTGGAGCTAATGCTATGCTTGTTTGGTAAATAGAGATTCTTGGCAAATATATTTTGTACAAAATTATCTGGGCCCGTCCACCAAATCGTCAAGGTGATCTCTGTAGAACGGGAACCTAACACTATTTCCTACCTGTTATGTGCCAACCTTGGCTTCCGTATAATCAGGCGGTGTTTGGTTCCACATGCATGCTGGGTCCCTTCTGCCTTTTGCCATTTATGGTGCTTCAAAGGCCTCCACTAATACAGGGATGCAGGTACCAAGCATGCATGCCAAGTCCACTCGGCTTTATAGTTACACTAATTAAAATCAGCCTATGGGGCAGACGGGGCTAGTCAGGAGTGCATGACCAAATGGAGTAGCCACACCTCCAGTGCAAACTTACAAAGAAAAAAAGGGGATTTCAGTCAGCACATCCCAGTGCGCAGGTGCACGTTGCTGTGGCTAAATGCACAAGGAAAGGAAAATACATAATGCAATGCAACGGCACACTGCTAACCAGATAAAGCACAAAATGCCATAGAGATATGAAGTATTCTGGAGCTAATGCTATGCTTGTTTAGTAAATTAGAGATTCTTGGCAAATATATTTTGTACAAAATTATCTGGGCCCGTCCACCAAATCGTCAAGGTGATCTCTGTAGACTGAAGACTTTTGTTTAAAAAAATGCCATGGACAAAACTGTGTATGAAGGAACCCTTATGAAGCTAGTAAGCCAAAAGGAGAAATCCACTCTGCCTCACCTGCCAAAGGGCTGTGAGTGAGAAAGGGGTATATTTTATAATGCATTATTTTCCAGCAACATTTCTGGACAAAATTCCAATAAGTCGTATAAAGTTAGAAAAAGTGTCTAGTCGTGCACCACACTGTTGAGCAAGCCTGTAGTATAAGGTTCCCTTGGAAAATACATTTTTTGCAATAGTTCACAATAAGCTACTTGAACTTATTTCCCTTGTTTGCTAAGTAATCATTTAAAAGGATATTACTTATTTTACCATTGACATTAAAAATGTGAAAAACCTCTTTACATTATGCTGCAGGCTTCTCGAGCAGTGCAGTCATATAAAGATACAGAAGAGAAAGGCATTGTGTTGTGTGTTACTCATACGTAGCAGAGACCATGCTCTTTAGTTTCCTGCCCAGACACATGGAAACAATCTGTGGTTTACCCTCCTGAGCGGAATCAGATTCTTAGAAATTGTGTGCCATTTCCACAGCCAAATCTTGGGGAAACCTTATCAGTCTGTTTTTCTTGCATTGTGCTAGAAGAATATTGGTGCTGATGTGAAAATTGCAGACGAGCCACACCCTCAATGTGTAGTCTAGCTCGTGTTAATGTTAGTGAAAGGGTACCATGTGTGGACTGTGCTCTTCAGAAGATGCATGGGGTAGCCATAATTTACTAGTCAGCTAATATTCTCAGCCTGGACTTTCAGAAATGCTTCTCTTTGGGTACATAGTGGAAAGATTATTTATGTTACACTGCACTAACACCACATATGTATATGCTGGTCTGAGTCTATGATATGTGACATTTATGTCCGTCTCATTGTGCACTGAATGAACATGTGTTTATGTAAGCATGGAACAATGAACATGTTGCACTCTTCCAGACGATTTTCTGGCATGGTTTCCTATATGAACCCTATAAAGCTATTGCTAAATAGAGATGAGCAAACGTGCTCGTAACGAGCACTGTACCGCTTGGCTCCCCTTAGCTCGCATGGGCGCAGGCAGCCGCTTCCGTCCTCCTCGTTACGAGCACGTTCGCCCATCTCTAAACATTGTGTATGTCAGTTATTACGCAGTGTTCTGTACTATATCATAGGGAAAATGGAGATATTAAGAGTGTTCACTTTTTTCTCACATACATAGGTACATTGGGTAGGTGAGCTCTCAGGATCACATATCTCATATCCAATAAGATTCTGAAGAAACATCACAGTGAAGAAACAGGGTTCTGGGTATGTAAACTACAGACCAGTATCCAACAGTAGTAAACCTTAGTATACATATTCATAGTATACATCATTCAAGTAAAAGGGCCATCAGCTGTCTTCTACCTCCGCTCCATCTCTAATGCCTGTACACTATGGCCTCTTGTCAATATTAAGGGTGCCAACCCAGGAGTATCTGTAGTGCCCTGGAGCAAGGGGTACTTTGAAGTCTGGACATTTGTGGACATCTTCCCCTGTTTCCCTATGCAATGGTAAAACTTTTTATCTTATTTGTTTTGAAAAGGTTAACTGTTTATTACAGTGTTACTGCATTTTATATGTATGTTGTGATATATATCCTATTCATTTGCACCGTATTTGCAAGGCTCTGTGGAAAGGGTTAATGAATAGTGAGAGACTTTTGTGACTTTAAATAAGAAGCTGGTAATTTTCCTCCACTGCCATAGGGTTTAAAGAAGAAGGAAAAAGCCAGACTTGTTCACCACCAAACCAGACAGACTGACCTTTTAAATGTCTGCTTTAGCTATATAGTTATGTTTGGAAACTTGTTTTTGTCTGGAAAAACTGCTGTCATTGCCATTATTATTGAAACTCTAATGTAAGTCTATGCCAGACGGGAGTGGTAACTTTGTAATTGTTTGTGCTGAGTTTCTCCACTCCACCCCACCCACTAGAAGGATCTAGTTCAGCCAGAAACTGTATATAAAAAGAGCAATCAGAGCTCCTAGTGTTCTGCAGTTAGGGACCAGTGCTTGGAAAGGGAAACTCTTGCCAGTCTGTATGAGTGACCAGAAGAAGACACTGAGATGGGAACGCTGAGCCACAGACCATGGGTAACCAGCCCTGTGACCAAGGAGCCACCTGAACTACTGAGCTGCAGATCGTGGGCCTCCAGCCTTTGACCAGGGTACCAGCCTTCTCAGAGCGAGAGGGGCAGATAGTTCAGGCCTTTCCTCAGCATCAAACTGTTCTTCTGCCAGGTAGGAGACTGGAGAAGCAAGCCCTATGCATCGCCTGTATTGTTTTGTACCTGAATTCCTCCAGTAAAGAAGCACACAAGCACTGACTCTCTGGACTTATTTTCCATTGGGGTGCACCACACCTTACCATCCCTTCTGGGGAGCAGCAACATGTGGTGACACTTTGATGGTGTCCATGGGACCCAGTGTAGCGTTGGGGCCACCCCAAAGCTGGCCTCTGCATATCAATATATTTATCCCAGATAGCTTCAAACTTCTTAGCATAGAGGAACTGCTCCAACTAGATCAGCAAATTTACTCTAGAAATAAATTTGCGTTTTGTAGGCAGGTCTGGATCTATCCAATAGTACACAATCAATTTAGGAGCTTGATACAGGATGCAGAGAATAAACAGCTGATGCTCTCCACGCACCCCCACCCCATCACAGGGAGTGTATTTACATATCCAAGAAGGTAAACTAAAGGGTTACATTATCGGTTACATTGAAATATCATGTTTAGAGATGAGCGAGCACTAAAATGCTCGGGTGCTCGTTATTCGAGTCGAACTTTTCCCGATGCTCGGGTGCTCGTTTCGAATAACGAACCCCATTGAAGTCAATGGGAGACTCGAGCATTTTTTGCAGGGGACCAAGGCTCTGCCTAGGGAAGGCTGGGTGAAAACCTGGAAACCTCAGAAAATGATGGAAACACCACGGAAATGGACAGGAAACAGCAGGGGCAGCATGCATGGATGCCTCTGAGGCTGCCTAATCCCACCATTACCCCAAATTCTCCTAGTGGAGGCATCTGTGGTATCGATTCTTCTCAGTTTAAAATCGTATACGTCCCCTATCTTGGGACCATATATTTCATGGATTTTTCGAACACTGAAAAGGAAAAAGACCTTGCTCTGGCCAGGAGAGTGTCTTTTCTACTGCAGCTAAGGGGACGTGTCCATGCTCTGCCTATCACAGGTCAGGAGCCAATTAAAAGAGGAACAAACAAAAATCAGTATAATATCTAATA
Source organism: Rhinella marina (assembly GCA_900303285.1). NCBI lineage: Eukaryota > Metazoa > Chordata > Amphibia > Anura > Bufonidae > Rhinella > Rhinella marina. The sequence continues at coordinate 26,248 of ONZH01025228.1, forward strand.
TGTCCCCCTATCCGGGTAAATTGTTTGGAGAAAGGGCCTGTAGGTGGGGGGGCAGGCTGGGGGGAAGGAGGTTGAGCTGGAAGAGCCAGAGGAGTGCCCCCTGGGCTAGCGTGTGTGGTGGTGACAACAGCCGGATGGATTTGGAAAAACTGTAGCATCAACCGGTACGGTATGTATTCTTCTGAGTTTAATACCGTATACGTCCCCTATCTTGGGACCATATATTTCATGGATTTTTCGAACACGGAAAAAGGAAAAAAGAGCTTGCTCTGGCCAGGGGAGTGTCTTTTCTACTGCAGCTAAGGGGACGTGTTCATGCTCTGCCTATCACAGGTCAGGAGCCAATTAAAAGAGGAACCAACAAAAATCAGTATAATATCTAATACGTCCCCTATCCGGGTAAATTGTTTGGAGAAAGGCCTGTAGGTGGGGGGCAGGCTGGGGGGAAGGAGGCTTGAGCTGGAAGAGCCAGAGGAGTGCCCCCTGGGCTAGCGTGTGTGGTGGTGACAACAGCCAGATGGATTTGGAAAAACTGTAGCATCAACCAGTACGGTATGTATTCTTCTGAGTTTAATACCGTATACGGCACCTATCCAGAAAAAAAGTTTGGAGAGAGAAAGAGAGGAAAAAGACGTGCAGTATGGAGCAATTACACGGAAACTATTAGATTAGGCAGACGTGGTCTGCTTAATTGCAACCCAGACAAATGAGAGAAAGAGAGGAAAATGACGTATTTTAAAAGTGACATTCAGTATAGATCAAGTGTGGTATGTGTTCTATGTATACTACTCGGTTTAATACCGTATATGGCAGCCATCCGGAAAAATTGTTTGGAGAGAGGGCCTGTAGGTGGACCTCCGGAAAAATTGTTTGGAGAGAGGGCCTGTAGGTGGGGGGGGCAGACTGGGGGGAAGGAGGTTGAGCTGGAAGAGCCAGAGGAGTGCCCCCTGGCTAGCGTGTGTGGGTTGGTGACAACAGCCGGATGTAGATTAGAATGACGACGCAGGACCCCAACCTAACAATTTAGCATCAACCGGTACAATTGTCAATTATGAGCTCGATCAAGTGTGGCATGACTTTTTAGATGGAGATTGCATGTGGTCACGTACTCCCTGGAACCCCATAGTCACCCCTTCTCTGATGTGCTGCCCCAGAACATCCTCTGCCCCAATTCGCAAGACCTTTTGCAGTCTCAGTGTGCTGACAGTGGGGATTTACCAGTGTTGTCTGAGGAGGTGGTGGACAATGGCGAGACACAGGTGTCGGGGGGTGAGGAAGTTGAAAGTGAAGCAAGTTACATTGTGGACTCCTTGGGGGGACTTTCTCATGATGGGACAGATTCAATTGTGTTTAGAAAGGCTGATGGGCTTCTGTCAGCACTGTGTGTATAGAACCCCATGGCCTTTCATAAAAATAGTCTGGCGATGACCCCAAGGCAATTTTCAGGGACACGGTAATGGTGACCCACTTAAAAATGCTGCCTGACAACCTGGCGGTTAACCCCTGATTGTCTGTCTTTCAATAAGATTGCAGTGTAAAGCATGGTGGTGAGCCTCAGTAATAGGATTGCAGTGTAAAGCATGGTGGTGAGCCTCAGTATGACTTTTTGGATGGAGATTGCATGTGGTCACGTACTCCCTGGAACCCCGTAGTCATCCCTTCTCTAATGTGCTACCCCAGAACATTCTCTGCCCCAATTCGCAAGACCTTTTGCTGTCTCCGTGTGCTGACAGTGAGGATTTACCAGTGTTGTCTGAGGAGGTGGTGGACAATGGCGAGACACAGGTA
>ONZH01025229.1:0-60395 GCA_900303285.1 Rhinella marina
GCATTCAATTACTGCAGGGGTCAGAGGCCGTGGTCCTGGGCAGGGTGAGACAGTATCTGCTGATGAGGGAGCTGTGGAACGCCGCAGTTACACTCCCTAGCTTCATGTCTCAACTTACAGCGACACGTGGTAGAGGACTGTTGAAACCACAAACAGTGCGAACAGCTGATCTCGTGGATTGCGGACAATGCTTCAAGTAATTTGTCCACAGTCAGTCTTCCACGCAGTCCACCCACGTTACCCAAGGGAGCACTCCTATGGCTCCTCCACCTCAACCTCCTTCCCCCCAGTCTGCCCCCTCCCAGGAAAATTTGGAATGTGATCCGGCATACTCTGAGGAACTGTTTTCTGGACCCTTCCCAGAGTCACAAACCACTTCTCAGGTTGCTGCTGACCTCGTTCCCGATGCCCAAGTTTTCCAACTGTCGCAGTCTGTGGGTGATGATGATGACAATGTTGAGTTAGTGGAAGAAGTTTGTAAAGAGGTGTCAGACGATGAGGAGACACGGTTGTCAGACAGTGGTGAAGTTGTTGTTAGGGGAGGAATTCCGAGGGGGGAGCAGACTGAGGAATCGGAGGATGATGAGGTGACAGACAAAAGCTGGGTTGATATGCCGAGTGAAGACAGTGCTTCTGAGGCGGAGGCGAGTGCTGCACCAGAACAGGTTGTAAGAGGCAGTGGTGTGGCCAGAGGGAGAAGCAGGGCCAGAGCTTGTGTATCAGCAGCAACTGTTTCACGTAGTGAAGCTCCCATGGCGAGGCCAAGATGTTCGCAAGTCTGGAGGTTCTTTAAAGAAAGTGAGGATGACCGACGGACTGTGGTATGCAACCTGTGCCACACCAGGATCAGCAGGGGTGCCACCACTACTAGCCTAACCACCACCAGCATGCGCAGGCATATGAGTGCTAAACACCCCACTCAATGGAACCAAGGCCGTTCACCACCTCCTGCGGGTCCCATTACTGCTCCTTCCCCTGTGTCACTCGCTGCCTCTGCTAGTCAACCCCCTGTGTCACTAGCTGCCTCTGCTAGTCAACCCCCTGCCTCACTCGCTGCCTCTGCTAGTCAACCCCCTGCCCAGGACCCCGGCACGAGCGCCTCCCGCCGGAAAACCACATCTTCGGCTCCACGATCCTCCACAGTGTCCACCAACGTGTCCCAGAGCAGCGTTCAGCTGTCTTTACAGCAGACGCTGGAGCGCAAGAGGAAATACAGTTCCACCCACCCACATGCCAAAGCCCTCAACGTCCACATCTCCAAATTGCTTAGCCTGGAGATGCTGCCCTATAGGCTGGTAGAGACCGAGGCCTTTCGCAATCTCATGGCGGTGGCTGCCCCTCGGTATTCGGTCCCCAGCCGCCACTATTTTTCCCGATGTGCCGTCCCAACCCTACACCAGCACGTGTCACAGAACATCATCCGTGCCCTGACCAACGCTGTTTCTGAGAAGGTCCACCTAACCACGGACACGTGGACAAGTGCTGCCGGGCAGAGACACTATATCTCACTGACGGCACATTGGGTTAACTTGGTGGAGGCTGGGACCGAGAATGACCCTGGGGCCGCTCATGTACTGCCCACACCGAGGATTGCGGGGCCCACCTCGGTCACGGCCTCTCAGACGTACTATGCCTCCTCCTCCTCCGATCCCTCCTCCACCGAATTTCCATCCGTGGGCATGGCGCCTTCAGTCGGTAGCTCTAGGCACAGCAGCAGTGCCGTGGGTAAGCGCCAGCAGGCGGTGCTCAAACTGCTGAGCTTAGGTGACAAAAGGCACACCGCCCAAGAGCTGTTACAGGGCATCACGGCGCAGACCGATGTGTGGCTGGCACCGCTGAACCTCAAGCCAGGCATGGTTGTGTGTGACAACGGGCGTAACCTGGTGGCGGCTCTGCAACTCGGCAGACTGACACATGTGCCATGCCTGGCCCACGTGTTCAACCTAATTGTTCAACGGTTCCTCAAGACATACCCCAATCTGTCTGATTTGCTCACCAAGGTGCGCCGCATCTGTGCGCATTTCCGCAAGTCTAGCACAGATGCTGCCACTCTCAGGGCAGCGCAGCGCCGCCTACAACTGCCCGCTCACCGACTGTTGTGCGACGTGCCCACGAGATGGAATTCCACATTAAACATGTTATCCAGAGTTTACCAGCAGCGCAGAGCGATTGTAGACTGCCAGATGTCATCTTCCACCAGAACTGGTAGTCAGGTCTCTCAGATTCCTCAAGTCTACAAGGAGGAGTGGACGTGGATGTCTGATATCTGCCAGGTGTTGAGCAACTTTGAGGAGTCAACACAGATGGTCAGCGGCGATGCCGCCATTATCAGCCTCACCATCCCGTTGCTTTGCCTGTTGAAAAACTCACTGCTCAGCATCAAGTCGGATGCTTTGCGCTTGTCACAAGAGACGGTGGAGGAAGATACGTCGCTTGATAGCCAGAGCACCCTCCGGTCTGTTTCTCAGCGCGTATCGGAGGAGGGGGATGAGGATGAGGAGGAAGAGGAGGAGAATGTCGGCGAGACAGTAGAGGGTACCAGTGCTCAGTCCTTAACTCTTGAGCGTGTATGGGCTGAAGAGGAGGACTTGGAGGAGGAGGAGGAGGGGGAGGAAATGGAGAGTCAGGCCAGTGAGGAGAGGGAATTCTTGCGTGTTGGGACTCTGGCGCACATGGCAGACTTCATGTTAGGCTGCCTATCCTGTGACCCTCGCGTTAGAAGAATTTTTTCCAAACACCGATTACTGGGTGTTCACTCTCCTGGACCCACGGTATAAGCAGAACCTTTCCACTCTCATCCCTGCAGAGGAAAGGAGTATGAGAGTGAATAGATATCAACAGCCCTGGTGCACAAGCTGAAACAATTCTTCCCATCTGACGCCGCTAGCGGCAGAGGGCATGGTTCTGTGGGCCAAGTAGCGGGGGAGAGGAGGCGAGCAGGCAGCTTGTCCAGCACTGGCAGGGGAACGCTCTCCAAGGCCTTTGCCAGTTTTATGTCACCCCAGCAAGACACTGTCACCTGTCCCCAGTCTAGGCAGAGTAGGGGGGAGCTGTACAGAAAGATGGTGAGGGAGTACCTAGCTGACCATACCAACGTCCGTAGCGATCACTCTGCTCCATACAACTACTGGGTTTCAAAGCTGGACACGTGGCCTGAACTGGCGCTGTACGCCTTGGAGGTGCTGGCCTGCCCTGCCGCTAGCGTGCTGTCAGAGCGAGTATTCAGTGCAGCTGGTGGCGTCATCACCGATAAGCGTACACGCCTGTCAACTGACAGCGCTGACAGGCTGACGCTTATTAAAATGAACAAAGCCTGGATTTCACCGGAATTCAAATCTCCTCCGGGGGAAAGCAGCTAAAGATTTAAATAACTTATGTATCCGATTCCTCTTCTCTACTCCTCTTCTCTACTCCTCCTCCTCCTCCATATCGTCTTTGCCTAACGCTGACCCAAAAAACGCCATTTTTTAGAGGTCCAACTGGCACTCTTTTAGCACAATTTTTCAGGAGGGCCCCCTACAGGCCCTCTCTTCAAACAATTTTTCAGGAGGGCCCCCTACAGGCCCTCTATTCAAACAATTTTTCCAGAGGTCCACCTACAGGCCCTCTATTCAAACAATTTTCCAGAGGTCCACCTATAGGCCCTCTGTCCAAACAATTTTAACGGAGGTCCACCTACAGGCCCTCTCTCCAAACAATTTTTCCGGAGGTCCACCTACAGGCCCTCTCTCCAAACAATTTTTCCAGAGGTCCACCTACAGGCCCTCTCTCCAAACAATTTTTCCAGAGGTCCACCTACAGGCCCTCTATTCAAACAATTTTTCCAGAGGTCCACCTACAGGCCCTCTCTCCAAACAATTTTCCAGAGGTCCACCTACAGGCCCTCTCTTCAAACAATTTTTCAGGAGGGCCCCCTAACAGGCCCTCTATTCAAACTATTTTTCCAGAGGTCCACCTACAGGCCCTCTATTCAAACAATTTTTCCAGAGGTCCACCTACAGGCCCTCTCTTCAAACAATTTTTCAGGAGGGCCCCCTACAGGCCCTCTCTCCAAACAATTTTTCCAGAGGTCCACCTATAGGCCCTCTGTCCAAACAATTTTTCCGGAGTTCCACCTACAGGCCCTCTCTCCAAACAATTTTCCAGAGGTCCACCTATAGGCCCTCTGTCCAAACAATTTTAATGGAGGTCCACCTACAGGCCCTCTCTCCAAACAATTTTTCCGGAGGTCCACCTACAGGCCCTCTGTCCAAACAATTTTTCCGGAGTTCCACCTACAGGCCCTCTCTCCAAACAATTTACGTCTTTTTCATATCTTTCTCTCTCTCCAAACTATTTTTCCGGATAGCTGCCATATACGGTATTAAACTGAGTAGTATACATAGAACACATACCACACTTGATCAAGCTCATAATTTACGACTGTACCGGTTAATATTAAATTTTTAAGTTGGGGTCCTGCGTCGTCATTCTAAATACATCCGGCTGTTGTCACCACCACACACGCTAGCCCAGGGGGCACTCCTCTGGCTCTTCCAGCGAAACCTCCTTGCCCCATCCTGCCCCCCCCACCTACAGGCCCACTCTACAAACAATTTAGCCGGATAGGGGACGTATTAGAAGTTGTACCGATGTTTTTTTTTGTTCTTCTTTTATCTGCCTCATGACCTGTGATAGGCAGAGCATGGACACGTCCCCTTAGCTGCAGTGGGAAAGACACTCCCCTGGCCAGAGCAAGCTCTTTTTCCGTTTTCCGTGTTCGAAATATCCATTAAATATAGGGTCCCAAGATAGGGGACGTATACGGTATTAAACTGAGAAGAATCGATACTGCACCGGCTGATGCTAGAGTATTTCCAAATGCGTTCCGGCTGTTGTCACCACCACACACGCTAGCCCAGGGGGCACTCCTCTGGCTCTTCCAGCGAAACCTCCTTGCCCCAGCCTGCCCCCCCACCTACAGGCCCACTCTACAAACAATTTAGCCGGATAGGGGACGCATCCGAAGTTGTACTCATGTTTGTTTTTGTTCTTCTTTTATCTGCCTCATGACCTGTGATAGGCAGAGCATGGACACTTCCCCTTAGCTGCAGTGGGAAAGACACTCCCCTGGCCAGAGCAAGCGTTTTTTCCGTTTTCCGTGTTCGAAATATCCATTAAATATAGGGTCCCAAGATAGGGGACATATACGGTATTAAACTGAGAAGAATCGATACTGCACCGGCTGATGCTAGAGTATTTCCAAATGCATTCCGGCTGTTGTCACCACCACACACGCTAGCCCAGGGGGCACTCCTCTGGCTCTTCCAGCGAAACCTCCTTGCCCCAGCCTGCCCCCCTCACCTACAGGCCCACTCTACAAACAATTTGGCCGGATAGGGGACGTATTAGAAGTTGTACTCATGTTTGTTTTTGTTCTTCTTTTATCTGCCTCATGACCTGTGATAGGCAGAGCATGGACACGTCCCCTTAGCTGCAGTGGGAAAGACACTGCCCTGGCCAGAGCAAGCTCTTTTTCCGTTTTCGAAAAATCCATTAAATATAGGGTCCCAAGATAGGGGACGTATACGGTATTAAACCGAGAAGAATCGATACCATACGGGTTAAAGCAACAGTTTTTCCAAATCCATTCCGGCTGTTGTCACCACCACACACGCTAGCCCAGGGGGCACTCCTCTGGCTCTTCCAGCGAAACCTCCTTCCCCCCACCTACAGGCCCTCTCTACAAACAATTTACCCAGATAGGGGATGTATTAGATATTGTACTGATTCTGAATTGCCTCCTGTGATAGATGGGAATCGAACCCAGATCAACTGCTTGGGAAGTAGCTATGCTCACCACTATACCACCAGCAGGCACAGCAACTGATAAGAACAGATACTAAACTTGATTTTAGCTGCAGTGCCAGCATGAGCAGTGGTGTCACCTGCAGGCGGTGATGGACCTTCGTTGCACCTAGTTGGGTGCTTCCCTAACATGTGATGGGTATTTGCCTCGCCTTTCTTGGTCTGGGTGAGCACAATTGCCATGAGGGTAACCACCAGGCTGTTGCCTGAGAATTTGGGGTAATGGTGGGATTAGGCAGCCTCAGAGGCATCCATGCATGCTGCCCCTGCTGTTTCCTGTCCATTTCCGTGGTGTTTCCATCATTTTCTGAGGTTTACAGGTTTTCACCCAGCCTTCCCTAGGCAGAGCCTTGGTCCCCCGCAAAAATGCTCGAGTCTCCCATTGACTTCAATGGGGTTCGTTATTCGAAATGAGCACCCGAGCATCGGGAAAAGTTTGACTCGAATAACGAGCACCCGAGCATTTTAGTGCTCGCTCATCTCTAGTACCAACAATTTTGTCCATGTGTATATGTATACAGAGATTTATCTGTAGATACTGTGCATATTAAGAATACTATTGAAGAACCTCCAGGGGCATTGCCAGAATACTCATGGGCAGCACCCCAGGACATCCCCCTTCTTTGTCATAATGCTGACTTCATAGAACACAGAAGGGACTCAGCAGTGTAGAGACATGACTACTAAAAATTACCAGTAATTCAATATGCCAGTAAAAATAAAATACCATTACTGACCTCCTGCCACAAATACTGGCTAGGCCAGGTGGTTTAACAGTAAAGTGACAACCTTAGTTATTTCTTTTGTCAGTGACTGATCAAAACAATTGGTTTGGGTGGCAGGTGTCTGATCCCTACCAATCTTGTATTGATCCTGAGGACATCAATTTGACAAAACTGGAAAACAACTTTAAAGAGCATTTACAGCAAGAATCAAGAAATCACCTCCATGTTTAAGTAGATTTTTTTTCTTTTTGTCAAGCAAGTAAAGGGGTTGTCGGGCACAATTATTTATTTTTCTAAGTCATAAAGGGCTATTTAATTTAAATGTGTAAATGTTATAGGTTTAAATGGAAGGGCCCATTCACACAACCGCAATACTACGGGTGCTGCCCAGCGTGTGTTCTGCAATGTTCGGAACACACAGCCGAGTGCCCCATTGAAAATGCCTATACTTGTCTGCTGTTGCGGACAAGTATAGGACATGTTCTATTTTTTTATGCGGAGCCGTGGCATGGATCTGGCTCCGTGCTGCGGCTGCCTGCTCTCATAGAAGTGAATAAGGCCGCATCTATTCCATAATATTGTGGAATAGATGCGGACCCATTCACATGGTCGTGTGAATGGGCCCTTAGTTCCATATAGCAGAGGTGTAGCTAAGCTTTCTTGCACCCAGGGCAAGGATTCAATATGCCCTCTGATGTTCCTGTACTGCCTGACACCAGAGAGCAAGTGCATGCTTAGAATTGCAGATAAAGCATAATGTAGTGTGAAAGGCCCCTCTTCTTATAATTAGGATTGAGAAGCAAATGACTCTAATCAAAGAAGATGTAAACGTGCTATAATCACTGGCTGCTAATGTTGCATTAATAAGTCACTTAAGAGACCCAGCAATGCTGCTAAAAAGCTATGGACAGGCTATTGCTAGTGAGCATGAGAAATTGTGCTTAGTAATGCATTGTGTTTATGGCAGAGCTGATCTGGGCCAGCTACCAGTTGAGACAGTGGCACAGTGTCACCATACGTTTACAATGGCAGGACTATGAGCCATTTATCACATGTGTCTTTAACACGATAATTAGCTCACAACCTTCAACATTGTAAAGTTACATTCATTTTTTATTTATTTTTGTATGATGCTTTTGGGATTCCTGGAACGCTAGAGCTTATCAAAAGGAATATTAGCATAATATTATTTATTCCCCAATTCCCCGTTCAATCAAAAAATATATTAGTAAATCATTATAGAAATACATTTATCATATTCATGAAAAATGTAAGGCGTTTATTATTATAACTAATCTTCAAACATTGTTTGCTTTATCCTGTTTTAAATGCCCTTGACACTGATTTCTCTGTTGTTCTTCTACAATCAAACCCCTGTTGATAAAGCATAGTTTAGTAAAAATTCTCTAGTGCAATAATTAAAGGTTGTCTCTGGAGTAGCTGAGGCTTTTCTGTGTTATATAAAATACACAAGACACATTGTCAAGGTGAGAAGAATTTGAATTTTCTTGATTGATTGCTTCTATTTCAGAATTAATGGTGTGTGCACTCTCAGGTCAGAGTAGAAGAAGAGACATCTATCTCTTTTTTGATTCTCTGTAACTACTGCAAGATCTTCCCAAAAAAAGAGGGTTATGAATTTGCTCTTATGAATACTAATTAGTGGCTTAATGACATTTCTAATATTTGTAAGAGATTGTGGAATTGGCTGCTTGGCAACGTTCTTGGGGCTTAAATGCTTTAGTTTTTTCTTACTGTAATGTTTAAAGTGGTTTTCTGAGAGTTTTTTTTACTGAAGACCTATCCATCTGATTAGTGGTGGTCAGACTCCCAGGAATCCTGTCGATCAGCTGTTTGAGCAGGTAACTGCACTCGTAGTAGCCTTCTACAACTTTGCCTAGGCCATGTGACGTCACATCCATCGGTCACACGGTCACATGACCTAGGCACAGCTTAGTCCTATTGAAGTGAATGGGGCTGAAATGCGATACCAAGCATAGCCACTATACAATTTATGGCACGGTGCTTGGGGAGCGGTGGGTAGGCCATGGCGCTACTGCAAGTGCCACTGCCTTCTCAAACAGCTAACTTTCTTATTTCTTTGATTCAACCGCATCAGAAGCTAATGTTGGCAGCAGTGTACAGTATACCCTGTGTGTGGAGGAGCTGTGTACAGTATATACTGTGAGTGGAGGAGCTGTGTACAGTATACCTTGTGAGTGGAGAAGATGTGTACAGTATATACTGTGAGTGGAGGAGCTGTGTACAGTATATCCTGTGAATGTAGGAGCTGTGTACAGTATACCCTGTGAGTGGAGATGTGTACAATATATCCTGTGAGTGGAGGAGATGTGTACAATATATCCTGTGAGTGGAGGAGCTGTGTACAGTATATCCTGTGAGTGGAGGAGCTGTGTACAGTATATCCTGTGAGTGGAGGAGCTGTGTACAGTATATCCTGTGAGTGGAGGAGCTGTGTACAGTAATCCTGTGAGTGGAGGAGCTGTGTACAATATATCCTGTGAGTGGAGGAGCTGTGTATAGTATATCCTGTGACTGGAGGAGCTGTGTACAGTATACCCTGTGAATGTAGGAGCTGTGTACAGTATACCCTGTGAGTGGAGGAGCTGTGTATAGTATATCCTGTGACTGGAGGAGCTGTGTACAGTATACCCTGTGAGTGGAGATGTGTACAATATATCCTGTGAGTGGAGGAGCTGTGTACAGTATATCCTGTGAGTGGAGGAGCTGTGTACAGTATATCCTGTGAGTGGAGGAGCTGTGTACAGTATATCCTGTGAGTGGAGGAGCTGTGTACAGTAAATCCTGTGAGTGGAGGAGCTGTGTACAATATATCCTGTGAGTGGAGGAGCTGTGTATAGTATATCCTGTGACTGGAGGAGCTGTGTACAGTATATCCTGTGAGTGGAGGAGCTGTGTACAGTATATCCTGTGAGTGGAGGAGCTGTGTACAGTAAATCTGTGAGTGGAGGAGCTGTGTATAGTATATCCTGTGAGTGGAGGAGCTGTGTATAGTATATCCTGTGACTGGAGGAGCTGTGTACAGTATACCCTGTGAATGTAGGAGCTGTGTACAGTATATCCTGTGAGTGGAGGAGCTGTGTATAGTATATCCTGTGAGTGGAGGAGCTGTGTACAGTATATCCTGTGAGTGGAGGAGCTGTGTACAGTAAATCCTGTGAGTGGAGGAGCTGTGTACAATATATCCTGTGAGTGGAGGAGCTGTGTATAGTATATCCTGTGACTGGAGGAGCTGTGTACAGTATACCCTGTGAATGTAGGAGCTGTGTACAGTATACCCTGTGAGTGGAGGAGCTGTGTATAGTATATCCTGTGACTGGAGGAGCTGTGTACAGTATACCCTGTGAGTGGAGATGTGTACAATATATCCTGTGAGTGGAGGAGCTGTGTACAGTATATCCTGTGAGTGGAGGAGCTGTGTACAGTATATCCTGTGAGTGGAGGAGCTGTGTACAGTATATCCTGTGAGTGGAGGAGCTGTGTACAGTAAATCCTGTGAGTGGAGGAGCTGTGTACAATATATCCTGTGAGTGGAGGAGCTGTGTATAGTATATCCTGTGACTGGAGGAGCTGTGTACAGTATATCCTGTGAGTGGAGGAGCTGTGTACAGTATATCCTGTGAGTGGAGGAGCTGTGTACAGTAAATCCTGTGAGTGGAGGAGCTGTGTACAATATATCCTGTGAGTGGAGGAGCTGTGTATAGTATATCCTGTGACTGGAGGAGCTGTGTACAGTATACCCTGTGAATGTAGGAGCTGTGTACAGTATACCCTGTGAGTGGAGGAGCTGTGTATAGTATATCCTGTGACTGGAGGAGCTGTGTACAGTATACCCTGTGAGTGGAGATGTGTACAATATATCCTGTGAGTGGAGGAGCTGTGTACAGTATATCCTGTGAGTGGAGGAGCTGTGTACAGTATATCCTGTGAGTGGAGGAGCTGTGTACAGTATATCCTGTGAGTGGAGGAGCTGTGTACAGTAAATCCTGTGAGTGGAGGAGCTGTGTACAATATATCCTGTGAGTGGAGGAGCTGTGTATAGTATATCCTGTGACTGGAGGAGCTGTGTACAGTATATCCTGTGAGTGGAGGAGCTGTGCATAGTATATCCTGTGACTGGAGGAGCTGTGTACAGTATATCCTGTGAGTGGAGGAGCTGTGTATAGTATATCTAGTGGGCAGAGAAGCCAAGCAAAGTTTAGAGCTGTGTAATTTGAATTTATATACGTGTTACAACTGTATTATTTCAACAGCTCAGCCCTGTTAGTGAACGCATTATACTGCATTGTAACAGCGTTTATACCTTTTTCATTCCATGCATAGTATTATCCTCGTAAATTCGTACTACCCAGTCTGTGTAGAAAGGGAAGGCCATTTAATTGCACCCCTTTCTTTAAGTTACAGAAAAAAACATTTTCAATTTTGCTAGTAATGTTACACAATTTGCATACCATACCTGTGACTTTTCATTTATAGGCCTCATAATAAAATATCTGGAAAACAGAAAAGTACAAAACGAAAGAGACACATGCTTCGTCATCCAAGAGTGAGAACGTAGGTAGTAGTGCAAACAGCAGCAGCACTAGCCATGTGGCCAGTAGAAGTCATAGAAATGGTAGGCTACAGTTCTCCTTGGCTTCCAATAGGTGCCAGAGTATTATTAAGGACAAAGAGATATTCAAGATATTCAAGAATGTCTCCCTGTTGATGATTTGTGTGAGACTATTAAGTGCTCTCAGCTTTTGGACTACCATGAGGAGGAGGTTCAGGGGAGGTAGGGCAGGGTTGTGTTGGTGGTAGTGGTCATAGTAGTGGCACTTGTGGCCACATTAGTGGTGATAGGGCCAGTAGTAGCACTGGCAACAGTGGTGCTCTAGGCAATGAGCTGTGGCAATAAAGAGCAGAGGCAAAGTATGGTCTGAACATTCCAAAGGCAGAGACAGATCTGTCCCAATTATGGTCAGCTCAGGAGCTGGTAATGCAGCTGGAATTGTGGCCACAGGCTCATGGTGTGCCAGATCTAAGCCAAGCTTGGCTGCAGCTAGCTTTGTGTCTAGTATCTTTCATGTGGCAGTTTTTCACCACCGTTTCAGAAGACAAACTTATTGCCATGTGCAAGATCTGTAGTATTAAAATACTGTAATCCGTGGGCGTTCAAATAAGCCATGGCTCTATTGCAGCACATGAGGCGGCATCAAGAGATCTTGTGGGAAGATAAAACTGGCTGCTTACTAGTGCAGCAAAAGTTTCTTCCTTCTCCTGGTCTTCTTTGAAGCAGCCTGTTGCATCCATGTGCAGTACATTGTCTTACTCATTGTCATCATAGGTTACTGCTTCTAGCACTCAGACTAATCTGCCTCCTAATCTGCTCCTTTGTCAGCCATCAATAACCAAATGTGTAGCCCGGAAAAAACTCTATATTCCCAGCAATCCAATGGTGTGCAAGCTTAACTCTTACGTTGCCAAGTCGCCAGCAGTGCAGTACCACATGCAGTACCACATACTGGATTCTGTTTCTTTTAGGGAGTTCATGGCTTGCAGTCAGTTTAGAAGGCATTATTTATATTAAAAAAAAAAAGCCATCCTTGTCTTGTTCTGTCACATGGCGGGGAATGTGGGCGCTTGCTTGAAATTCTTACTATGCAGCAAGGTTCACATCACCATAGGCACCTAGAGAAACTGTTATGGGCAGGGACAATACATGTATTTCATGGAGCACATGGTCAATGTTTTTCATGGCAGTGGAAAAACAGCACATCAATGAGGCCAGGTCCTTTTGACATCTCCACATTTTTGGGGGTCTGGTATCCACATAAGGAGATTATCTGCCTCCTCCACATCCTTCCCAATTGACATCCTCTCATCCCCAACTAAAACAGGGCTTTCACTTTGCCTCCCTCCTATCATTTATGTAAAGTGAGGCATTGCCATGCTGTTTTAGAGCTGATCAACCAGGGAGAGAGTTGCCACACAGGCGATCAGTTACTAAAAGGCGTCATGCAGTAAACATCCCACGCATGGGGAAGCCAAGGGATTCGCAAGTGGTTTGAGGAATCTGAGGGCAAAACGCAAACACCCTGTAGACCTCAGGGGGTAACCCATAAGGGTGCAACAACCCTGAAAATTCCTAGTGACTGTGACGAACTGCACCTCTCAGCTCCGCTTGACGTCACACTATGTCAGGATCACGCGGTACGGTTTCGCCACTGGTTACCAAGACGTGACATTACGCCCTCCCTGGGAGTACATAAGGTCAGCTTGGCACAGTTTTACACAGATACCTCCTGTCCACATGAGCCTAGGGAGGCACATTGAGTGAGAGAGGGTGGCCCATGCGACCTCCGGCATGGCACAACACTCTCTCACATCCCTGACAAGCTGAAAGAACTTTCACTGCCCCAGTGAAACAGAGCCCTGCCAGCCCAGTAGACTACCACCAGCTCCTGGTTACATGTATAAACCCAGTCCATTAACGTGATTATGTCGAGTCAGAAACTAACATAGTTAGCATATACTGTAATTAGAGATCAGCGAATCTATTCGCCGCTTCGTAGATTTGTATCGAATCTTGGGATTTTTCAGCTGCGAAGCGAATCCGAATATTAGGTGATTCGCTTCGCTTTTGTACGCATTCGCTACGTAGTGTGTCCAATAAATTATACGCTATTCTACGTATAATTTAGTTACTCTATATGCTGTTGCGTACGAATTCAATTCAGCGATGCAGACTTTTCCCTGGTAGTTACTCTATACGCTGTTGCGTACAAATTCAATTCAGCGATGTAGACTTTTCCCTGGTAGTTCCGCCCCTTTCTCCAGCGCGGGAGGATGACGAGGCAACTCAGGAAATTAAGTTGCGCATTCGTGCGCCTCATCCCTTTTTCCCCCTTTTCAGGTTATTTGGGGAGCCCCTAGAAAGAGGGTTTTTTAAGGAACCTTTGCTGCTTTTTTTTTACCCATTTGGATTACAATTTTACCTATGTGGATTACAAATTGCAGCTGAGTTTGGGACTCTGCTCCATTTCTATGACAAGCGTCAGAAGAAAAGAGACTTAAACGTATCCGTGAGCATACTAGGTAGGTGATATTTAAAATTTTTATATTATACCTATAATAATGTATTTGCACTTTACCATATATATGTCTCGAATATTCGCTCTGCCTCTGAGGAGTGCACGCCGCCGCCTCTCCTCGTACGTGCCTACGTATTACGTAATCGCTTAGAAAATAGTATGCGTACGTCTTCTAAGAAGTTGCGTACATTTTGTAAATGAAGGTTCGTTATTAGTGAGCGAATGTTCGCTAATAGCACATAATAACGTATATTTTGTACGAAAATACAACGAATCTATTCGTCGAATATACGAATTTTAGGAAAAGTTCGGCGAATGTTCGGCGAATAATTCTTTGAATGATTCGCTCATCTCTAACTGTAATACCGAGATGTGTGGATCGAGATTAAGAACAGTGCAAGATTAAATTATATATTTAACTAGCTGAAAGACCCGGCTTCGCCCGGGTATATTTAATCTAATCTGTGACCTCCACAGCAGCTAGAGTGGCCACTGTCTTCAACCCAGAAAGCCAGACCTCACCGACTATTCCCTCAAACGTGAAGCAGTGCCCCCATCCCAATGAAGCCACACGATTAAATTCTGTCATGCGCAGGGCCTTGATGGACACAGGGATGTCCTTTTGAACACCCCACTCTCACACAGCAGCATTGTGCAGTCTGAGCAATGAGCTGCAGGGAGAAAGTCACCCTCCCCCCACCCCTGCAGCGACAGAAGGTGATTTTAACCTTTATTTTTGCAATCCCTGTCAGCTGCAGAGTGAGAGGGGGCGTGGCCTAACTGGGTCAGGGGCGTGACTTAGTTGGACCTGGAGGTAGGGCTTTTAAATCCTTCTTTTGAATCACAGGTTGATGCCTTAGTAATTTAGGAGTAAACAGAGTGGGTAGCAGTAGAAGAATACATCTCTTATTACTACTGAACAGTAAATATGTGAAATTTACATTATATGAGGTAATGATTGATGATGAATTAATCTAAAACATAAGTTATATTTATGGTAACCGGAATACCTCTTTAACAGTCTCATCCAAAGCCTCTTTAAAGCAGACCTACAGCAGTGAACTGGCTAGGTTGTCATGGAAGCCTGTTGTATGTGGAGGCTGCCTGTGAGCTTCTATTGGCTGATAAGGGTCATGTGACCAGGCTCCCATTGGCTAATGTATGTTTTGGGAATATCTCAGGAACGGTACGTCCTAGAGAGCTAAAAACTGTTCTAAAACCTTCCCGGACACCTGATGTACATGTGTGCCAAATTTTGTGATTGTATCTGCAGCGGTGCGGATTCCTTTAGCGGACATACACACACACACACACTCAGCTTTATATATTAGACTAGCTGAAGGACCCGGCTTCGCCCGGGTATATTTGATCTATTTCATTTAATGTTTGTGTGTGTGACGTAAAAAAAATATTGAGAGTGACCTCTACAGCAGCCCGCCGCTTATAACTGTGACCTCCACAGCAGCTAGAGTGGCCACTGTCTTCACCCCAGAAAGCCAGACCTCACCGGCCATTCCCCCAAACGTGAAACAGTGCCCTTGGTTACCATGAAGACACACCACTAAACATGAGGCCACACCCCCTGGCTCCGTGAAGACACGGAGGAGAAGCTGCCTGAGCGTGAGCTACTGAAAGGGTGGACATCCCTACGTCCATCCAGGCACTGTGCTGGACTGAGGACAGGGAGCCAGAAAACCGGACTGTCCAGCCTAAAGCCGGACAACTGGCCACCCTAACATCAGCCTGCCCCTAGGGTGGCCAGAGGTCCAGTTTTAGGCTTTACAGTCTGGCTTTCAGACTCCCTGTACACTGTCCGGCGCAGTGCCTGGACAGACACAGGGATGTCCACCCTTTCAGTAGCTCACGCTCAGACAGCTTCTCCTCCGTGTCTTCATGGAACCAGGGGGCATGACCTCGTGTTTAGGGGTGTGGCTTCATGGGGACCATTGGAATGGCTTCACGTTAGGGGAAGGCTGGACATTCTGGCTTTCAGACTACCTGTCCTCTGTCATGCACAGGACCTGGATGGACACAGGGGGCGTGGCCTCTTTTTAGGGGTGTGGCTTCATGGGGACCGGTGGCACGGCTTCACATTGGGGGAAGGCTGGACATTCTGGCTTTCAGACTCCCTGTGCTCTGTCATGCGCAGGGCCTGGATAGACACAGGGGGCGTTGCCTCTTGTTTAGGGGTGTGTCTTTATGGGGACCGGCGGCACAGCTTCATGTTGGGGTAAGGCTGGACATTCTGACTTTCAGACTCCCTGTCCTCTGTCATGTGCAGGGCCTGGATAGACACACGGATGTCCTTTTGAACAGCTCACTCTCAGACAGCAGCACTGTGCTGTCTGAGCATGAGCTGCAGGGAGAAATTCACACTCCCTCCCACCCCTGCAGCTGACAGAAGTTGATTTTTACCTTCATTTTTTCAATCCCGGTCAGATGCGGAGTGGAAGGGGCGTGGCCTGACTGAGTCGGGGCGTGGCTTAGTGGGACCTGGGGGTGGGGCTTTTAAGTCCTTCTTTTGAAGGTCGCCTGAATTACAGGTCGATGCCATAGTAATTTCGGAGGAAAGAGGAAAGAAAACATCTTTTATTACTACTGAACGGTAAATATATGAAATTCACATTATATGAGGTAATGATTGATGATGAGTAAGTCTAAAACATAAGTTATATTTAAGCAGAATACCCCAGTGTAATCCACAGCGCTCTGCCCCTTTAAAGCAGACCTACAGCAGTGAACTGGCTAGGTTGTTATAGAAACCTGGTGTGTGTGTGGAGACTAACTGCCTGGGAGCTTCTATTGGCTGATAAGGGTCATGTGACAAGGCTACTATTGGCTAATGCATTTTTGGGAATATCTCAGGAACGGTACGTCCTGGAGAGTTGAAAACTGTTCTAAAACCTTCCCGGACACCTGATGTACATGTGTGCCAAATTTTGTGATTGTAGCTGCAGCGATGCGGATTCCTTTAGCGGACATACACACACACACACACACACACACACACACACACACACATACACTCAGCTTTATATATTAGATTGCCTTAAAGGCGCACTAGACAAATACTATATACACACAGATTACATACAATGGTTAACAGATAAAGGTAAGTTTCTGGATATGTTGTAGTCATTTATGCTGATGCTATAGTCACACGGGAGGCGGTGACATTAGCAGGATTTCCAGGTCCCTCCAAACACGATGCCCGGCATGATCGCCCTTCAGAAAAGACAATAGCACTAAACCTTTAGTCGGTCACGCCCCACCCTCCCCCTGGGATATATCATAGAGAGAGGGGGGTTGTAGCAACACTTACAGGTCTGATTCTTTAGCCAGTATTGTGATGGTGCCAGCGGTGATGGGTACCAGTCCGCAGGACCCCCAAACTTCACAAACATAGAAAAGACTACAGCACTCCCAGGTCTTCAAGCAATTCTGATTTATTCACCAAATCCCTCCGCCTGGAAAGATCCCACTACCCCCTCTTTTGGCCTGGCAACTAGAAATCCAAAAACACATTATGGCTCATAGCTCCTCACTGGAAGATCACACGGAGATGGTTCCGATACCAACAGATCCACCTGGACTACACGGCACTGCTAATTGGCTCCTACTAGGAGTTCTCTGTATCTGCCCTTCCCTGCAACCTATGAGCAAACAAAGATCAGGAGAAGGTCTGTATCCGTCCCAGGGTCTTAAAGCTGTAAACAGTGTATTTTTGAGATGTACGGTCATTCCATAATATCTTATGACCTCTCGGTTCCATGATGTCTGGGCAGTTCTTTTGTTTAGGAAGAGCAACTCGGCCCTCCAGCAGGTGATCATCGTGCCAGTGGAGCTGGCTTCCAGCTTGGCTGATGGGTATGTGAAATGTAAACACTGGGAGACTTTGAAGCAGGGCCACCTGTGGAGACAGCAAATGGGCAGGCATTAAAGTATTTTTTCTCATATTCCTCACAGTGACAAAGCATACATTAAAGGGAAACACTCAGTGAAACAAAAAAATTAAATAAGTGATTGTCTGCCATTACAGCCCAGACATACGGCTGGTATTTAAAAAGATTCCTGAGCCCGGTGGGTGAGAAAGGAGCAGTGGCCCTGGAATGAAGGGGATTTAGTTTGGTATTATTTTATTATTATTTTAATAGTTTCTCTGCATTTAAAAAATAATTTGGATAATCCTTTTAATAGGATACAGGGTGTAGATAAAAAAGAAAACTATGTTTTCTACAGCAATAAAGGCACATTAGATTATGTACTTAACATATACCTAGTTATGCTATTATCTTGTTGATCTGTTGTCTGCAAATCCATTCATTTCTGTAAAAATCAAAGCCAGAAACATGAAATGTAGTGTTATTTTTTCAGAATGAAAGTTTTTCACAGTTATTCCTCAATGTTTCACATTATGTCAGCTCTGTTTAATCAACTATTATATTATAAAAGTATACAATATGATGAGGTGCTTTATCCATTCTTTCCTGTGTAACTGCACTATGCATTCTCATTAATGTCAAGATACCCATTGCACTTTCCTTCTAATTCAAAGAACTCTGAGCTACATGTTTAGAAGACAATGATAATGGATATTGACTTGTTATTCTGGAAGAATGAGATCATCTCTAAAGGAATATTGATAGTAAGGTAAGTTAACACCATTGTATACCGTTGTGGGTTTGGTGTTTATTTAGGATTCTAATTAAGGTACCATATGCCAGTGCTAAACAGCTGAAATGTGCTGCATTAAATGGCCAAAGCTACTGCAATTACACAACTAGTTATGAAAAATTTGATTTAGCTACCTTTACAAATTTCACAAAGAAATTAGATTTGTGACGAATCTCATTCTTTTCTAAATAAGCGCAATGATGAGGAACGGCGATCGCGCCAGACCCCAGCATTGATCCCCTCAGATGCCGCATTCATCATTGATCACAGCGTCTGCTGTTAAAAAAGAGGCCTTTAAAGGGGTTTATCAGGGTTAAAAAAAAAAACATACTCATTTTATCGATTTGCTCGTGGTGAGGCTGTCGTGGCCATCTTGATTGAGGAAACTGCGCAAAATTTTGTGCGGTGACATGATCACTGAAGACATCATCACACCAGGCCAGCGTGATGACACGGTGACATCACATGTCACATTGTGCAATATTTTTTTGTGGTTTCTTCAATTAAGATGGCCTCAGCAAGCAAATGGATGAGGTATGTTTTTTTTTCTGCTATCATTTCAGGAAAAATAGATTAGTTACCACAGAGTGCAAGGAAATGTAGCTCGGTGTGGAATCTAATTTTTCCTGAAATTCGGATCGAAGTCAGTTCGTTTGGCTTCAAGTCGCTCAACACTAAACGCAACTATTGCTCAGTAGAAAAAAAGTATTGCATATGTTCTAAACTGGTTCCTACTGAATGTAAATTATTTATTGGAGTCAATTATCTTCAATAGTTACTTTGAACACTTCTTTATCTATGGTTTAAACCCCAATACAAGTTTTGAGATAAAAGTTATGTTATGTAAAGTATCATTCTAGCATTTTTTTAATCTCAAAGACCACATTCCAGTATGCAGTTATCTATGTAGTAGAGACTAATTAATCAACACTAAACAAATTGGATTTGTTCAGAAGTTCACTAAAAAAATTGAAACCTAAAGATTTTTTTTGTTTTGGATGAATTGCATAAAGATTATGAGCAGGGCCATTTTTACTATGGTTGGTAAAACCACAAAGGAGGAACAAAATGGAAGTTAGCATGTCACTGGGAGGAAGACAGCCAATCACGGGGCAGTGGACAGGCAGTTCCTTATGCAGAAACAAAAGAATTACAATTCTGTCTTGATTTTGTGACCTGGAAAGGTGCTTTGTGGCAGTGTCTGATAAGAAGCTATTACAGACACAAGCCACTATTGTTGTGTGATAGGGACACTAAATAAGCACAGTATAAGGAGAAAAGAAAAAAATAATTGGGGACATTTTAGGGAATTTGATCAGGGAAAGTTTAAGGGAAAGCTTTGAGGGAGAGAGAGGCTGGTCACATTGTGTTAAATGTAACTGCTGCTGGTGGCTATTTTGGCATTACAAAACTCCTTGCAAGGAAAATAAATTTTCTTTTTACATGAGCAAAGAGCTTTTTTTAAAAAAAAAAAAAAAACTTCAAGTTTCTATAGTTCACAAGCATATTATCTGCAACCCAGTAACATTCTGCTGCAAATACAGAGCAATACCATATTTATTTTTCTTTTAAAAACCATTTCAGTGAATTCTATCCATGTTACTAAATGCCTTACATTATAGCAAACACTATTGCATGTTTTGTTTTTTGTTTTCACCCAGGTTATCAAATGCATTATTGCTTTAAACCATGTAATCCTAAGACATTCCACTGCAAAAATTTAATTGTCATACCTATTTTATTGAACACATAGTTCAAAGACATTTTACCACAAACATTGCATTGATATTTACCCATTAGCAAATGCATTACTGCATCAGACCATATAGTTCTACAAAAATTGCAGTTATACCCCTGCTATTGAATGCAAAGTTCAAAGACATTTTATTGTGAATACCAGTTTATAGTGTGTTTAACATGTCAGAAAACACACTTGTAATTTTGCTTACACTGTTTAATAATCTGTGTACCAAAGCCGTGACTTTTTATTTATAGGAAGCCCACGACTTTTCATTTATAGACCTCACTATAAAATGTCTGGAAGACAGAAGACTACAAACTGAAAGACCTAGGCCTCATCATCAGAGAGTCAGAATGTGGGTAGTAGCAGTAGTAGCAGAGCATCATCTATTTGGTCAGTTGTGGTAGCAATAGTAGGCTTCAGTGCCTTGGTGCCAGGGACCCAGGAATCACAGCATTCTTCCTGCTCCTCCTCCTTGAAATCCCAGACAAGCCTTTTAGTTTCATTGTCTCTGTCTTCACTGCCCTCTTTAAGTGGTGCACTTCTTTGTTTCTTAAGAGCAAATAAAACATACCACATTCAATGAAAGATACTCAAGATAGTCTCCCAGTTGATGGCTTGTGTAAGGAGAAGCTTAAGGTAGAGGCAGGAACCCCATGCAAAGCTGAGTGGTGATGGTAGTGGCACTTGTGGTCATGGTGGTGGTAGGGGTAGTGGTACATAGCAATAGTGGCTCTTGGGGCAAATACAGAGGAGGGAGGGGGGAAGTGAAACAAGGAGCCCACAATGACATTTCACATTCTGATAAAAGTGGCATGGAGGGTGAGGATGACGATTAGAGATGAGCAAATCTTTCAAAAATTCAATTCGGCTGGTTCGCCGAATTTTCCGAAAAGATTAGCTTAGATCCGAATACATTTGTTGCGAATCGCGTTAAAAACGGCTACTTCCGGGCTGCAGAGAGCCTGGATAGTGATGTAGAACACTGTGCCTTGCAGTAAAATGCATAGGGAGTAGTATTGAGCGAGCACCTCTGTGCTCGTATACTCGGGTGTTCTGGCCGAGCATAATGTTAGTCAATGGGACTAAACCAGGCACCCCCCCCGCTCCGAAGAGGGGAGGGTGTCTAGTTAATAGGAAAAGGTCAGATTCGCGACTTCTCCTCTTTTACTCTCTTCTCTCGTAAAAGTATGCTAATTAACTGAATTTGTACGCATTAGCGCACAATGCGTACACATTAGCGTCCAAAAGCGTACGCATTAGCCTACAAATTCGTACGCATTAGCATACAATGCATAGCATAGCGTACAAATCAACATTACAGTGAATGCCAGCATTGCGCTCGAGTACACTCGAACACCGAGCGCAGCCAAGCGTAGGCATGCTCGGCCAAACAGCGAGTTCGGCTGAGCATGCTCGCTCAACGCTAATAGGGAGTCTACTGTGGTAGTGAAAGAATACTGTGAGCCAGTGTGACACGCACATAACAGGCTTCGCTCTTAGAATCGCTGCACACTTTTATGTATTTGGGCAGTTAAGGGGCTAAAACTCACCAAACAACTCAAGTCTGAACTCAGCCTTACAGGTCAATGTTAGTGCCAGCTATAAAGAATCTTGCAGAGGCCCAAGATCCTACTAGAGTGCCAAAAGCGCACGCCTTTTACACCAATTTACTGATTCCACATACATTTCAACAGAACCTGTTCTATTACATGCTTATACAAGCAGAGCCGCCCCCAGACATCGTGGAGGTGGCAGTGGCAGCAACATCAGCAGACTATAGAGTGGCACGATGACAGTGTGGCCAGGTGGCAGCAGCATCAGTAGGCCACAGAGTGGCAGAATGACAGACCCTGGAAGTGGCAGCAGCAGTGGAAGTAGTAGTACAATTTGGAGGCCACAGAGTGGCACAATTACCTAATTTTGACGTAGCGTCAGCTAGGAGACGGCATGTGCAGCCAGCGGCGACAGCAGCATCAGGCCAGAGATTTGCATGATGACATACCCTGAAGAGAAGGCCGTAATAAAAAATTCTCGTCCTTTTGATCAACTGTAGCATATGTTCTTATCAGTATCGGGGCTGGTTATGCCAGCAGACGGACACGTAAGACAGAGGAGGTGCAGTGAAGGCTCCAGCTTTTTTTCAACTGTGACAAAATGTCAGTATTGACCCAAGATGCCAAGAAAGTTCGGAGTTCCATCTTGAGATCGAGCTGGCGGTCTGCAGGGAGCTGAGCTACCACGTGTGGGAGCCCCTGCCTCTTGCCTCCCTCATGCTCATCTCTGAGTGTCCCGGGGCCAGAATCGTTTACTGTGTACTTGAGCTTTGAATAATGGAATAGGACTACAGAACGTACCAAACATTTACGAGTGACATGCTGCTGCCGAGCAGAAGGTTTAAAAAATTCTAATCAATTTACTAGGCCAACGAGTGGCACCATAGCACCAGCTGCAAGAGGCAGCAGCAGTCGAACAAATTTCAAAGCCACACAGTGGCACTTTAGAAGCAGCTGCAAGAAGCAGCAGCAGTCGAATATATTTGCTAGGCCACTGAGTGTCACCGTAACAGCAGCTGCAAGAGGCAGCGGCAGAGCAAATTGCAAGGCCACAGAGTGGCACCGTAACAACAGCTGCAAGAGGCAGCAGTCAAACAAATTTCAAGGCCACAGAGTGGCACCGTAAAAGCAGCTGCAAGAAGCAGCAGCAGTCGAATATATTTGCTAGGCCACAGAGTGTCACTGTAACAGCAGCTTCAAGAGGCAGCAACAGAACAAATTGCAAGGCCACAGAGTGGTACCGTAACAGCAGCTGCAAGAGGCAGCAGCAGTCAAACAAATTTCAAGGCCACAGAGTGACACCGTAACAGCAGCTGCAAGAGGCAGCAGTCAAACAAATTTCAAGGCCACAGAGTGGCACCGTAACAGCAGCTACAAAAGGCAGCAGCAGTCGAATACATTTGCGAGGCCACAGAGTGGCACCGTAACAGCAGCTGCAAGAGGCAGCAGCAGAACAAATTGCAAGGCCACAGAGTGGCACCGTAACAACATCTGCAAGAGGCAGCAGTCAAACAAATTTCAAGGCCACAGAGTGGCACCGTAACAGCAGCTGCAAGATGCAGCAGTCAAACAAATTTCAAGGCCACAGAGTGGCACCGTAAAAGCAGCTGCAAGAAGCAGCAGCAGTCGAATATATTTGCTAGGCCACATAGTGTCACCGTAACAGCAGCTGCAAGAGGCAGCAGCAGTCGAATACATTTGCTAGGCCACCGAGTAGCACCGTAACAGCAGCTGCAAGAGGCAGCAGTCGAATACATTTCAAGGCCACAGAGTGGGAGAAGCAGCAGGAGTCGTACTAATTTTAATGAGACAGAATGGCACAGCGACATACCCTGGGAGAGGCAGCAGCAGTCATAAAAATTTAAATGCAACATACCGTAGAGTGGCACAATTACATAATTACGAGGTAGCGGCAGCTAGGACACAGCATGTAGAGGCGGCGGCAGGAGCATGAGTAGGTCACAGAGTGGCACAATTACATAATTTGGAGGTAGCGGCAGATAGAACACAGCGTGTGGAGGCGGCGGCAGCAGCATGAGTAGGCCACAGAGTGGCACAATTACATAATTTGGACGTAGCGGCAGCTAGGACACAGCATGTGGAGGTGGCAGCAGCATCATCATCAGGCCACAGAGTGGCATGGTGACATAGCCTGGAGGTGACAGCAGTAGCAGCATGAGGAGACCTGATTGTTGAGGTGGCAGCAGCATCAGAAGGCTACATATTGGGTCAGTAAGTGGAGTGGAGAGGTGGGTGGCAATACCAGTCACTGGTAAAGATGCTGGGTGGTAGAAGGAGAAGATGGTAGATGTGTGGCATCAGGCGGGTAGCAGCATCATAAGAGTGGCTGAGGCAGGTAGCCTGAAGAATACAGTCTCATTTGTCAAGGTTTGGGTGATGCATCATAGCTGATTTAATCTGATGCATCAGGTGTTGGTGAGTGGAAATCCTGGCTGATCCACGCCTGATTCATCTTGACAAAGATGAGTCTTTCCACATTTTGGAAGGACAGGCGAGTTCTCCTTGGGGTAACTATGGCCCCCGCCGCACTGAACACCCGCTCTGATGCCTCACTACTAGCCGGGCAGGACAGCTTCTCCAGTGCAAACTTGGCCAGTTGCGGCCACAAATCCAGTTTGGCTGCCCAGTAGTCCTGCGGATCTTCAAAGTGGGGTGGCAGGGTACTGTCCAAGTAGGCCACCACCTGCTGGTTCAGGGTCTGCTCCTGGTCTACCTGCTTCTGCTGCTGGCAAGTACTTTCCGGACTTGGCGGGTGAAGAAAGCTGCTCATCAGCGACTCCAGACTCAAGTTGCTGCTGATGGAGCTGGTACTGCTCCTAACCTCTGACCCCCTCCCCCACAGCAGCCATAGCAGTGGTACATGAGCGCTGAGGGACCCCCCGGTCAGACCTGCGAGAGGATGGACAACGACGCAGATAGGCAGCAGCCAACTGACTACATAGGATGTCTCTATAGTACTTCAGTTTGTCCTCCCTCTCAGCAGGTGAAAAAAAGGCCCCATTTTAGACTGGTAGCGAGGGTCCAAGAGGGTGGAGAGCCAGAAGTCATCCTCTGCCATATGGTGAATATTGGGCTGTCACTATGTAAGCAAGTGAGCATGCATCGGGCCATTTGCGCAAGTGACTTGGAGGGACTGCCTGCCTCCAACTCCGCTGTATACTGCCATGGTGTCTCTGGGTCATCTGCATCATCTTCCTCATCTCCTTCTACCTCCTCTGGCTGCTCCTGCTCCTCCTCTTCTGTCACCTGGGTAGAAAAACCACTAAATGCTTGTGCTCCAATGTCCTCCTCCTCCTCCAGTTCAGCCCCCACCGGACTCATGTGGCCTTGAGATTCAGTCTCCACGTCTCCAGTCCCCTGACCAGAAAGATTTTGCAGCATCTGTTCCAGGACATAAAGCAGTGGAATGACGTTGTTCATACCGTAGTCCTGGCGACTGACAAATAACATGGCCTCCTCAAAGGGCCTGAGCAAGCAGCAGGTGTCACGCATGAGCTGCCACTGGCTGACATCAAAATTACACAGAGGAGTACTCCTGTCCGCTTGGATCATTAAGAAATCGTTTATGGCCTTTCTCTGTTCGTACAGTCGGTCCAACATGTGGAGGGTAGAATTCCAACGGCATTGCAGGAATTGTTCCCGAATTAGGGGATTTTAGAGTGGCAGCCAAAGAGTTGAATGATCGCTTCCATTATTGGGGTTATCCACTAGAAACCATCAAGGCCGCATATAAACATGCCATAAGTAGCAGCCGGGAGCAACTGTTGAGCCCCAGAGAGAGATCAACCAATGAGAGCATGTACAGGATTATTGGGAATTTTGACAGGTCTCATAAAGAGATCAAAGAGATCTTTTCAAAATGTTGGGGTATTCTTAAAACTGATGCTGACATAGGACCCCTTCTTGCCGATCGCCCTTCGATTACATATCGACGTAACCGCAATTTAAGAGACCATCTTGTCCACAGCCTATATGAGGCACCGAAGCCAGAAAAATCATGGCTAAGCAGCAATCTAACGGGTACTTTTCCCTGCGGCACCTACTCCTTTTGTACATACATCACAAAAGGTAAATACTTTAAAAGCACATCCACCAAAGTCACGTATGGTATAAGATCCTTTATTAATTTCAAAACTATGGGCGTGGTTTACCTGATGACATGCATTTGTGGTATTCAATACATCGGCAAGACGATACGTGAATTTCAGAGACGGATAGGGGAACACCTATCAGATATCAGAAAGGAAGTGGATACATCCATTGCTAGACACGTATGTGAGTGCCATGAGGGTAAAGAAAATGTTGTCACCTTCCAAGCAATGGAACATGTTAAGCGCTCTTTACGAGAGGGAGACATAGACCTTCTCCTCCTGAGAAAAGAAGCGCAATGGATATATAGGATGCAAACAGTGAAACCCCAGGGTTTAAATGATACCATTTCTTTTGCCTGTTTTATTTGAGATACATGTCTATGCATATTATGCATTATTAAGTCTCGTTACACAAATGTAAGGTTGACGATACTAAGGTATTACATTTCTGCCTGATGACCCTACTACCTCTAAGGGACGGAAATGTGGATACCACCTATACAAGAATAGGAGTCATAAGTTACAGGCCTTCCTGGCTCTTACAATTTTGGTGAATGAAGATATGAATAGGTTATATGTTACTGATGTTTGGATCTTTCATTTTTATAAGAATTATCTTTGGATCTCCCATCTATTGATATATAATATGCGGACATTCCTATTGGCACCTTGATACATGACCGCCTATAGATTCCTCCAATAATTGATGGATAGATCCCCGGCACCGTAACCATGCGCTGTGAGCCGACGTCAGAGGATGGGGCAGGGTGGATGGTAACACACCCCTGCCGCCACTGGCTTCAGGCCGGGACCGCGCCTACCGGGGGCGGAGTCTAGGTCTTATAGCTCCGGCGTGTGAGCGGCCATTCACGGCCATCACAGCGCCGGATTACTACCACGCTGCCACACCACTATGTGGCGTTTATATACACCTGTTCTTCTTTGAACAGTATGTCCAGTTCCTGATGAAATGTAGTATTATTTACTACATGGAAATGCGTCGAACGGGGACTACATAGAGTGGGGGGTAGTATAGGATTTGTGAGGAGTGAGGTGCCTGACGATAAGCACTTTTGTGTTTGGGCTAGAAACAGATGCCCTTTGAGAATCACCACACCCACACGATCCAATGGTCTAACTGGTCACCTTACCAGTGAGGCAGTCTGTTCTCCCATACATGTGAAGGGGAACCTTGTTTCTTTTAGTATGGTACAATGCTTGCAGTGGGCAGTTTGTCCACTGCAACTTAGTGCCACAAGCAGAGGCGTAGCTACCGGGGGGGGGGGGGGGGGCGACAGCTCCGGGCCCAGTGACTCAGGGGAGCCCAGCAAGGATGACCTTAAAACTATCAGGCGAATACAAGTGAGCGCTTCCATTATCGAAGCGCTCACTTGTATTTAGGGACCCCCATCAGACCTCAGATCAGCCCACCCAGCCACATAAGATTAAAATAAAAAACCTTTCTTACCTGTCCTGCGCTGCGGCTGCCCTCCGGGGGCTGCGCCGGCCAGGGAAGACGGTGGAGCGCCGGACCGGAGGGCAGCCGCAGCGCAGGACAGGTAAGAAAGGTTTTTTATTTTAATCTTATGTGGCTGGGTGGGCTGATCTGAGGTCTGATGGGGGCACAGTAGGCTGATGTGAGGTCTGATGGGGGCACATTCTGCTGATCTGAGGTCTGATGGGGGCACAATACGCTGATCTGAGGTCTGATGGGGCACAATACGCTGATCTGAGGTCTGATGGGGACACAATACGCTGATCTGAGGTCTGATGGGGGCATAATACGCTGTTCTGAGGTCTGATGGGGGAATAGTAGGCTGATCTGAGGTTTGATGGGGCACATTCTGCTGATCTGAGGTCTGATGGAGGCACAATATGCTGATCTGAGGTCTGATGGGGGCACAATACGCTGAGCTGAGGTCTGATGGGGGCACAATACGCTGATCTGAGGTCTGATGGAGGCACAATACGCTGATCTGAGGTCTGATGGGGGCACAGTAGGGTGATGTGAGGACTGATGGGGGCACATTCTGCTGATCTGAGGTCTGATGGGGGTACAATACGCTGATCTGAGGTCTGATGGGGCATAGTAGGCTGATGTGAGGTCTGATGGGGGCACATTCTGCTGATCTGAGGTCTGATGGAGGCACATTCTGCTGATCTGAGGTCTGATAGGAGCACAATACGCTGATCTGAGGTCTGATTGAGGCACAATACGCTGATGTGAGGTCTGATGGGGGCACAATTCGCTGATCTGAGGTCTGATGGGGGCACAATACGCTGATCTGAGGTCTGATGGAGGCACACTACGCTGATCTGAGGTCTGATGGGGGCACAGTAGGCTGATGTGAGGACTGATGGGGGCACATTCTGCTGATCTGAGGTCTGATGGGGGTATAATACGCTGATCTGAGGTCTGATGGGGCACAATACGCTGATGTGAGGTCTGATGGGGGCACAGTAGGCTGATGTGAGGTCTGATGGGGGAACATTCTGCTGATCTGAGGTCTGATGGGGGCACAATACCCTGATCTGAGGTCTGATGGGGCACAATACGCTGATCTGAGGTCTGATGGGGGCACATTAAGCTTATCTGAGGTCTGATGGGGGCAGGGGACTGTTAGTTTAGTGATGTAAAAACTAGGGACAGGTTTCCTTTAACATAGGAGTCCCCTTGATTTTTACACCTATTACTCCTATATTTTACTGCATTATGTGGTACAGTATTTAGACTAGGGTATTTAGAAAGTCTATTGTACTGTACTTAACAGCATAGATGATCTAGCAGTTTATACAGTCATGTTTCTAATACAATATTATAACTACAACTAGTAGTATGTGCCTGTGAAGTTGGAAACGTGTGTTTGGGAAGCCACTAAGTGGGGGGCCCACTCAAGTATGTTTCGCCCCCCCCCCTGTGCTGAACCTCTAGCTACGCCTCTGGCCGCAAGACTAGCTGCTATTTAATCAAGGCAGTTCCCGCATAGTTCACCCCTGTGGGATGTTTGGGTAGAGGCTAACATCTATTCAGCACCTACTAGCCTTGTATTGATAGCTTTACTCAGCAGTCTAGAGCTATAGTCTGAATAAGAAGTGACT
The DNA here is from genome assembly GCA_900303285.1 of Rhinella marina. Lineage (NCBI taxonomy): Eukaryota > Metazoa > Chordata > Amphibia > Anura > Bufonidae > Rhinella > Rhinella marina. The sequence continues at coordinate 28,870 of ONZH01025229.1, forward strand.
TAGACTCTCTTTTTCTTTTATTTAACTGTAACATTTATTAAAAGATTTGTTATTTTCTTTTAACGTTCCATTCAGACTTAGATGGCATTGAATTGACAATAATTGGGATACTTCCAATATCTGTGTGTTAGCAATTGTAGAATTCCAACAGGTGGAAACGTCACATATCAGCCTATTTTGGGGGATGCCATTCTGCCGCTGCAGCTCAAGGAGGGTATGCTTGGCGGTGTAGGCCATGGCTGAAGTGCATGAAAAGTTTTCTGGCCATTTTTAGAATGTTTTGCAGTTGGGTATAAGACTTGAGGAGCCGTTTGACAACCAGATTAAATACGTGCGCCATGCAGGGCACATGGCCCAGCCCTTCTTGGCACAGCACGGACACCATGTTCTTTCCGTTATCTGTCACCATGGTTCCAAGTTTTAGTTGTCGTGGAGAAAGCCAGCAGTCGATTTCTTCTTTCATGACGCGGAGCAGTTCCTCCCCTGTGTGACTTTGTTCGCCCAGGCAAACTAGGCGTAGAACTGCGTGGCACCGCCGTGCCCTGCACATGTGGTATGCTGGAGGAGCACTTTGACCTGGCCCTGCAGTAGAGGCTGAGGTGGTGGAGAAGGAGCCGGACATTAGCGCAGGATCAGCAGTTTGACAACGAGGAGGAGAAAGTGGCGTCACCTGTTCAAGTTGCTCTTGTGTGGCTGGGCAGGAAGCACATTGACCCAGTGGGCCGTAAAGGACATGTACTGGCCTTGACCGTAGTTACAACTTCACACATCGGCGCTGCCGTGCCCTTTGGCAGACACCGACAGGCTCAAGGACTGGGCCACCTACTCTTCTACATATTTGTGCAGGGCTGGGACTGACTTTTTGGCAAAGAAATGATGGCTTGGGACTCTCCACCTCGGCTCGGCACAAGCCATCAGTTCTCTGAATGGTGCAGAGTCCACCAGTTGAAAAGGGAGGTACTGCATCACGAGCAACTTGGACAGTAGCACGGTCAGCTTCTGCGCTGTAGGATGGCTGGACGCGTACTGCTGTCTCTTTGCAATCACCTCGGTGAACGACTGCTGCCATAATGAGTAGCGAGCAATAAGAGGAGGAGGTGCAGGAGCATCTGGAGCGGTAGATAATGACAGACAGCTCCCTTCGGCAGAGGTGCTGGAGCCTTGACTGCCTGAAATGGGATGTGTGCCACTGGGTGACGCTGCTGTTGCTGCTGCCAACTGGACCGCCACATCTGAGCCACGGTTCTCCCAGGCCATTTTGTGGTGACGCTGCATATGTTGGCGCAGGGCCATGGTGCCAACATAAGCACCCTGGCCACGCTTCACTTTTTGACCAGAGATTCTACATATAGCCATGTTCACCTCCTCAGGTGTCCTAACAAAAATCTTGCACACCGCCGAGAAGGCGATTTTACCACCAACACTCCACACTCACTGAGTGGTACCTCCGCTGCCTGGCTGAGCCCCTGCGCCACTCTTTTCAAGGCCAGAAAGCACCTGCGAAGAGTGCGGTCTACCCCGTGCCCGCTTGGCTCCCGACCTCGCACTGCTGCCACTCCGCTGACTAAAGGCCACACTACCGACTTGCTCCCTGCACCACTGCCTGACGCCCAAGCTGTCAGTCTCATCTGCAGATGATGATAATGATGATGAAGCCCTTGCTTCACCCGGCTCCCAAGTGCGATCTGCTACATCATCATCAACTACAGTTTGCACGTCGCTAATGTCCTCCTCAACTGTCTCGGTGTACAAAGCCTGACCGCTCTCAACATCACCTCCCACTACACCCTCCTCATCAGTACTTGACCGCCTACTGGAAGGAACGGATTTCTGCCCCACCTCTTGGCTTCCAAGTAGCTGCTGACTGTCCTCAAGTAGTTTGTCCTTGCTGTATAGTGGCGCAGAGCCCATAGCATATAGTACCTCCAAGGCAGACAGCGCCAGTTCAGGCCACGTGTCTGTATTGACGCCTCAAAGTTGCTCAACACCTGACAGATATCAGACATCCACGTCCACTCCTCATTGTAGACTTGAGGAATCTGAGTGACCTGACTACCAGTTCTGGTGGAAGTTGACATCTGGCAGTCTACAATCGCTCTGCGCTGCTGGTAAACTCTGGATAACATGTTTAATGTCGAATTCCATCTTGTGAGCACGTCGCACAACAGTTGGTGAGCGGGCAGTTGTAGGCGGCGCTGCACTGCCCTGAGAGTGGCAGCATCTGTGCTCGACTTGCGGAATGCGCACAGATGCGGCGCACCTTGGTAGCAAATCAGACAAATTGGGGTATGTCTTGAGGAACCGATGAACTATGAGATTGAACACGTGGGCCAGGCATGGCACATGTGTCAGTCTGCCAAGTTGCAGAGCTGCCACCAGGTTAAGCCAGTTGTCACACACAACTATGCCTGGCTTGAGGTTCAGCGGTGCCAGCCACAGATCAGTCTGCGCCGTGATGCCTTATAACAGCTCTTGGGTGGTGTGCCTTTTGTCACCTAAGCACAGCAGTTTGAGCACCGCCTGCTGGCGCTTACCCACGGCACTGCTGCTGCGCCTAGAGCTACCGACTGAAGGCGCCGTGCCCACGGATGGTAATTCGGAGGAGGAGGTGCAGGAGGAGGAGGAGTCGGAGGAGGAAGCATAGTACGTCTGAGAGACTGTGACCGAGATAGGCCCCGCAATCCTCGGTGTGGGCAGTACATGAGTGGCCCCAGGGTTAGACTCAGTCTCAGCCTCCACCAAGTTAACCCAATGTGCCTTCAGTGATATATAGTGTCCCTGCCCGGCAGCACTTGTCCACGTATCCGTGGTTAGGTGGACCTTCTCAGAAACAGCATTGGTCAGGGCACGGATGATGTTCTGTGACACGTGCTGGTGTGGGGATGGGACGGAACATCGGGAAAAATAGTGGCGGCTGGGGACCGAATACCGAGGGGCAGCCACCGCCATGAGATTGCAAAAGGCCTCGGTCTCTACCAGTCTATAGGGCAGCATCTCCATGCTTAGCAATTTGAAGATGTGGATGTTGAGGGCTTGGGCATGTGGGTGGGTGGAACTGTATTTCCTCTTGAGCTCCAGCGTCTGCTTTAAAGACAGCTGAACGCTGCGCTGAGATACATTGGTGGATGCTGTGGAGGATCGTGGAGGCGAAGGTGTGGTTTTCCGGCGGGAGGCGCTCGTGCCGGGGTCCTGGGCAGGGGGTTGACTAGCAGAGGCAGCGAGTGACACAGGGGAAGGAGCAATGGTGTGACCCGCAGGAGGTGAACGGCCTTGGTTCCATTGAGTGGGGTGTTTAGCACTCATATGCCTGCGCATACTGGTGGTGGTTAGGCTAGTAGTGGTGGCACCCCTGCTGATCCTGGTGTGGCACAGGTTGCACACCACAGTCCGTTGGTCATCCTCACTTTCTTTAAAGAACCTCCAGACTTGCGAACATCTAGGCCTCGCCACAGGAACTTCACTACGTGAAACAGTTGCTGCTGATGCACCAACTCTGGCCCTGCTTCTCCCTCTGGCCACACCACTGGCTCTTCCAACCTGTTCTGGTGCAGCATTCGCCTCCGCCTCAGAAGCACTGTCTTCACTCGGCTTATCAACCCAGCTTGGGTCAGTCACCTTGTCATCCTCAGTCTGGGGGATTCCTCAGTCTGCTCCCCCCTCGGACTTCCTGCCCTGACAACAACTTCACCATTGTCTGACAACCGTGTCTCCTCATCGTCCGACACCTCTTTACACACTTCTTCCACTAAGTCAACAATGTCATCATCATCACCCACATACTGCGACAGTTGGAAAACTTGGGCATCGGGAAAGAGGTCAGCAGCAACCTGAGAAGTGGTTTGTGACTCTGGGAAGGGTCCAAAAAACAGTTCCTCAGAGTATGCCGGATCGCATTCCAAATTTTCCTGGGAGGGGGCAGACTGGGGGGAAGGAGGTTGAGGTGGAGGAGCCAGAGAAGTGCTCCCTTGGGTAACGTGAGTGGACTGCGTGGAAGACTGACTGGTGGACAAATTACTTGAAGCATTGTCCGTAATCCACGACATCAGCTGTTCGCACTGTTGTGGTTTCAACAGTCCTCTACCACATGTCCCTGTAAGTTGAGACATGAAGCTAAGGAGTGTAGCTCTGCGGCGTTCCCCTGCTCCCTCATCAGCAGGTACTGTCTCACCCTGCCCAGGACCACAGCCTCTGCCCCCTGCAGTAATTGAATGCCCACGCCCACGTCCTCGACCCTTAGCCTTGGGGTTCAACATTTTCTGTATATAAGTGTATTATATAAAAAAAATAAATAAATGGGCCTGCTGTACTGAAACCCACAAACTTGTTCAATCTGAACAAGAAAATATATAGGTGGATAAGTTAGAGCTAAATTACGTATGTTATTACATACCGTGCAGTATGGAGCAATAACACTGAAACTATTAGATTAGGCAGACTTGATCTGCTTAATTGCAACCCAGACAAATGTCGCACAGAGATTTTTGTAATGTAGCTGTATCAGTGAGAGCAAAAGACCTTTTTTAATTACGTGACGTAAAGTATAGGTCACCTGGACAGAAAATACAGATTGTGGTTTGTGGTGACTGGACAGCTGAACTGTGACACACAGAATGGTTCCACACAGCTGTATGAAATGGATTTGTATCACTGAGATAAAACAACAAAAAAAAATATTTTTTTTTTATTTATTTTTTTTATATATTTTTTTTTATATATTTGTTTTTTTAACGTGACATGCAGAAACTATCAGAGAGCAAACTCAGCCCCTGCTGACTGTGGCTATTTTGACTGCAACCCAGACAAATGTCGCACAGAGATTTTTGTAATGTAGCTGTATCAGTGAGAGCAAAAGACCTTTTTTAATTAAGTGACGTACAGAATGTGTCACCTGGACAGAAAATACGGATTGTGCTTTGTATGTAGGTGGATAAGTTAGAGCTAAATTACGTATGTTATTACATACCGTGCAGTATGGAGCAATTACACTGAAACTATTAGATTAGACAGACTTGGTCTGCTTAATTGCAACCCAGACAAATGTCGCACAGAGATTTTTTTAATGTAGCTGTATCAGTGAGAGCAAAAGACCTTTTTTAATTACGTGACGTAAAGTATAGGTCACCTGGACAGAAAATACGGATTGTGGTTTGTGGTGACTGGACAGCTGAACTGTGACACACAGAATGGTTCCACACAGCTGTATGAAATGGATTTGTATCACTGAGATAAAACAACAAAAAACTTTTGTTTTATTTTTTTATTTTTATTATTTCATATATATATATATATATATATATATATATATATATATATTTTTTTTTTTTTTTTTTTTTTTTTTTTTAACGTGACGTGCAGAAACTATCAGAGAGCAAACTCAGTCCCTGCTGACTGTGGCTATTTTGACTGCAACCCAGACAAATGTCGCACAGAGATTTTTGTAATGTAGCTGTATCAATGAGAGCAAAAGACCTTTTTTAATTACGTGACGTACAGAATGTGTCACCTGGACAGAAAATACAGAGTGTGGTTTGTGGTGAGTGGACAGCTGAACTGTGACACACAGAATGGTTTTTATATTTTTATATATATATATATATATATATATATATATATATATATGCTGACTGTGGCTATTTTGTGGCTATTTTGACTGCAACCCAGACAAATGTGATTTTTCAAATGTAGCTGTATCAGTGAAAACAAAAGACCGTATTTGAGTACGTGACATACAGTATAGGTCACCTGGAAGGAAAATACGGATTGTGGTTTGTGGTGAGTGGACAGCTGAACTGTGACACACAGAATGGTTCCACACTGCTGTATGAAATAGATTTGTATCACTGAGTTAAAACAATAAAAAAAAAGTTTTTTTTTATGGCGATAGCTGCACTACTAGTGCCAGCCAGCCCAGCCAGGAGACAAAAAAAAGTCTTGTAGCCCTTAGAAGGGCTGTTGGGTTCTTTTGAGATCACTCCTGCCTAACAGAGAACTAAATCCAGGCTAACACTCCTAACACTCTCCCTGAAACTCAGCAGATCTGTCCCTAACGACATCCAGACAGCATCTGAGCCGAGCACCACGGGCAGTCACTAGCATATTCCAGGGTCACCTGATCAGGCCAGCCAACCCCTGCTATCGACATGTAAGGGCCCCACGTGATGCTGGGTGTACTGCAGAGTCTCCTGGCTTGTGATTGGCTGAGTTTATAGGCACCAAAAATTCAAAATGCGGGAGATGCCATTTCCTCGAGCATGGCGAGATACTCGTCCGAGCAGCGAGCACTTACGAGTACCGTAATACTCGAACGAGCACCAAGCGGACGAGCATGTTCGCTCATCTCTAGTCATGAGTGTTCAAACACAAACGTAGGCACCACAGCTCTATTGCACTGCATGATGCAGCATCACCTGATCCATTGGGAAAATAGAAGTGCTACCAGCTAGCGCATTAAAAGTGTCCTACTTCTCCTAATCTCCTTTGCGGCAACCAGGTCATGTTCACATGCAATACAGTGTCATTGTCATCATCACCTACAGCGTCTCCCACTCCAACTCCTCCTTGTACTCTGTCGTCAAACATCGATAAGTGAATATGTGATCAGGAAATAACTATACATGACCATCAATCCGATGGTGTGCAAGCTTAACTTCCACCTGGCCAAGTTGCTGGCATACCACATAGTGAATTCTGCTGCCTTTAAGGAGGGGATGGAATTCGCTCAGTCTCGCTGGATACCTAACTGGCTTTATTTCTCCCAAAAATTCATCCCTGCTTTGTACTGTCACATGGTGGAGAACGCGTGCCGCTCCTTGCAAATCTCGTTGCTCCACAAGGTGCATGTAACAGTGTCCCCCATGAGTAGTTGTTACAGGCAGGGACAGTACACGTCTTTCATGGGACTTGTGTCAATATTTTTCATGGCAGTGTTGAGGCAGCACCTCGGCAACAAGGCCAGTTCCTATTCAAACCTCAACATTTGTGTCTGTCTGGTTCCCACACCAGGTGCTCATCTGCCTCCTCCATGGACATCATCCTATCCCCAACAAAAGCAAGGAAGAGCATCTCTCCCATCTATAACATGTGTAAAGTGAAGCACTGCATTGTCGTGTTAGAGCTGGTCGACCTGACAGAAAGTAACCACACATATAATCAATTGACGATCAATTGCTAAAAAGCCTTAAACAGCAAACATCCTGCTGGCTGTTTCCTCACCAACTCCAACTGAGCAAGGTGGTCAGTGACAATGGCATGAAAATCATGGCCGTGCTGCATTTGTGGGAAATAACACATGCTCCCTGCAAAGTTCAAGTGATAAATTTAGTGGTGCAACACTTTTTGAAAAAGTACACTGGCTTGCAGAGGGTGCCAGCAAGGTCCATGGGAATGTTGTCGCATTTCAGCCATTCTTATGTGGCAAGGAAACTGTTCTTGGACTTACAGCGAAAAAACGGCCTGGTATTGTGCCGCTTGAACCTTGCATCACCTAGGAAACCTACCTTGTATATGCTAGAGCATCTGTACAACCAGCATAACCCTTAGACTTCCAGCGCCGTGCATGTACGTGTTCTGGGAGAGTCTTTAAATAGAAGAGGCCTGAGGCTAATGTCTGCGACAGGCAGTAATGCTGACCACAGGCATTTAACCCTTTAGATGCCGTCCTCACACGTGATCATGGGATCTAAATGGTGAAAAACCCACAGGTGAGGACCGAATTCCACGACCCAGCGTATTAGAGCTGCAGTTCCTATGGAGGCCTGCAATTGGCAGGCCAAAATAGGATAACTACAAAATAGGCTTAGACTGCAGTTCTAAGGAACTACAGAATAAGATAAAATAAATCTTGTGAATATTGTAGCCTCCTAGAGGAGCTAAAAAAAAAGGGAAAAAAAGTTTACATTTTTTTTCAAACATAAAAATTGAAATCACTCCCCTTTCACTACAATAAAAAAAAATACATCAACAATAAACATCATGGGCATCGGCACTTCAGAAAATGCCCATACTATAAAATATTTATCCCATATGGCAAAAAAACGTAATGGAAAAAAATATCAAAATGGCCAATTCTCCTTTTTTTTCATTGCTTCATCTACCCCCCAAAAAATGAGCAAAATGTGATTGAAAAGTCTCGGTAGACATAACAATAAAAAAGTTTTGGGGGCCATAATTTGGAGATGCAGAAAACAATTTTTTTCAACTCTTTTTTTCAGTATTAAAAAAAAAAAAAGATATATATATATATATATGGGGTACTGTTGTAATAGTACTTACACAGAGAATAAAGGGCACAGGTCAGTTTTGCCACATAAGGAACGCAGTAGAGACAAAACCCGTAAAACTGTGGTGGAATTGCGTTTTTTCCAATTGAATTTTTTTTCTTGCTTCCCACTTTATTGTATGCTATATTAAATGGTGGCATTATAAAGTACAACTTGTCCTGTGAAAAACAATGGATATGCAAACTGAAAAATAAAAATGTTATTGCTCTGTGAAGACATGGAGGAAAAATTAAAATGCAAAAAAAAAAAAAAAAACTCTGGTGTCTCAAGGGGATAAAGAGCAGAATTATTGTCATGCACCAGATGACCTCAGGAGGGAGCCTGCGGCATTCAGAGGTCAGGCGGTGGCAGCTCATCAAAGACGCCTGACTTAAACACAGGCCCTTCGAAGATCATATTTCTCAGTAGGGACAACTACGGCATGAATAAGGTCATCCTCCTTATATATCTTAGAACAGACACTCATACTGATGCAACAAGGGATGGCGTAAGAAGAACAGATTACGCATCTTGCTGGACACCCTGGAAGTTGTTGGGGACCCAACTGGAGAAAGTCCAAGGAGGATGATGAAAAGGAGCTGCCGTTGGAAGAGAAGGAGGAGTCACTTGTATGGGAGGATGTAGCTGCTACTGATGATGACGAAACTGGCCATGATGACCAATCATCTCAATGGGGGAAGAAGCCAACAAGCAATATGATGATTACTAAATAGCCATGCTTGTAGACCCTCGCTATCAAAGTAAAATGGAGGAATGTTTTCCTTTTATTGCATGGGAGGCCAAATTGCTTTATTACCAGAATACATTGTGTACGCAGCTTGTTGCAGATTTCAGCAAGCAGATGCCTGCCACCAGGGATTCTGACCAGTAGGCCCCTATCTACTCCCCGCTGAGTCAGCCACCTTCCAACATCTCTGCTAACACAACCAGCAGAAGCCACAGCAGCAGCTAATTCAGTATCATCAACATGATTTTTGCGTGTGCCACACCAGGCTGATGCAAATAAGCAAACAGAGATGTACCACCTGAATACCCAGGTTCAGTCTTACCTGGACTCTGGCCTTTCTCGGGCACATACCATGTTCGCTGACTCCTCTATGCAGGCAGATTGGAACAGTGGCCGGAACTGGCCCAGTATGCTTTCTCTGTACTATCTTTCCCAGCCTCCAGTGTGATCTCAGAGAGGTTCTTTAGCACTACAGGTAGCATAATGACACCTAAACATACATAAGCTCTGCCCTTGCTGATGCTGCCACATCATGACACGTCCACTGTCTGCCTACCTATCATCATGTTCCTTACAGTATGGCACTGCCGCTGCCTGTCTGCCTAACGTCATGTTCCGCACTATATGAATATTGCTGCTGCCACTGCAGCTGCTACTCCCTGCTGCTAATCTCCTTTCTACCACTTCTATTACCCCTACTGCCACTATTATTATAAAAGCCATCACTACTTATATTCCTAAACAGCTGCACACACATGCATTGTCTTGTGTGTTCCAAAATTTCCATCCATGTAGCTATATGAGAGCATGTTTTTTTTTTAGAATGAACAGTAGTTTTCATTGATACCATTTTTGTGGGGAATAAGGTGATTAAAAATGGTGAATTGTGTGTTTTTCATTTTTTTCCATTACGGCGTACACCACACATGAAAATGATTTTTATATTTTAATAGTTCAGACATTTTCATATGCAGCAATACCTAATATGTTTATTTTTCATTGTTTATTTTTATATGTAAAATAGGAAAGGGGGGTGGTGGTTTAAACTTTTAATATTTTAATATATACTGTATATATATACTCTTGTCAGGGAGAGTGTTCCGCTTGTAGGCTTGTGTAACCTCAGTGACATATAGGGAAAGACTACAGTGTCTGGGGTACCTTGGATATGATGAACTACAGTATGGCTTTGTAAGTAAGACATTGATAAGACATTGATATTGCTTAGTGATTAGAGATGAGCGAGCATACTCGTCCGAGCTTGGTGCTCGTTCGAGTATTAGGGTACTCGTAAGTACTCGCAGCTCGGACGAGTATCTCGCCATACTCGAGGAAATGCCAACTTCCGCATCGTGCTTTTTTGGCGCCTATAAACACAGCCAATCACAAGCCAGGAGACTCTACAGTACACCCAGCATCACGTGGGGCCCTTACATGTCGATAGCAGGGGTTGGCTGGCCTGATCAGGTGACCCTGGAATATACTAGTGACTGGCCGCGGCGCTCGGCTCAGATGCCGTCTGGATGTCGTTAGGGATAGAGCTGCTGCCTTTCAGGGACAGTGTTAGGGCCTGAATTTAGTTCTCAGTTAGGCAGGAATCACCCACAAAGAACCCAACAGCCCTTCTAAGGGCTAGAAGAATTTTTTTTTTGTCTCCTGGCTTGGCTGGCTGGCTGGCACTAGTAGTGCAGCTATCGCCATATCTAACCCTGTTTTTTTTTTATTGTTCTATCTCAGTGATACAAATCCATTGCACACAGCAGTGTGGAACCATTCTGTGTGTCACAGTTCAGCACTGACTCACTCCAATCCATATATACTGTCCAGGTGACACTTTCTGTACGTCACAGAATACAACCAAGTCATTTGCTACCAATATCATCTACAGCTTGATCCAGAAAACTCTCTGTGCGACATTTGTCTGGGTCGCAGACTAAATAGCCACCGTTAACAGGGTGTCAGTCAGTTCTACCATAGTTTCTGCATGTCACGTTCCCAAAAAAACAAAATATTAAAAAAAAATATATTTTTTCAGTTGTTTTAGTTCAGTGATACAAATCCATTTTACTCAGCTGTGTGTAACCTTTCTGTGTGTCACAGTTCAGCACATTCGCTCCGATCCGTATATACTGTCCAGGTGACACTTTCTGTACGTCACAGAATACAACCAAGTCATTTGCTACCAATATCATCTACCGCTTGATACAGAAAATTCTCTGTGCGACATTTGTCTGGGTCGCAGACTAAATAGCCACCGTTAACAGGGTGTCAGTGAGTTCTACCATAGTTCCTGCACGTCACGTTCCCAAAAAAACAAAATTTAAAAAAAAATATAAAAAAAACAAATATAAAAAAAAATTAGTTTTTCAGTTGTTTTAGCTCAGTGATACAAATCCATTTTACTCAGCTGTGTGTAACCTTTCTGTGTGTCACAGTTCAGCACATTCGCTCCGATCCGTATATACTGTCCAGGTGACACTTTCTGTACGTCACACAATACAACCAAGTCATTTGCTACCAATATCATCTACAGCTTGATCCAGAAAACTCTCTGTGCGACATTTGTCTGGGTCGCAGACTAAATCCACCGTTAACAGGGTGTCAGTCAGTACTACCATAGTTCCTGAACGTCACGTTCCCAAAAAAACAAAATATAAAAAAAAAAATTATTTTTTCAGTTGTTTTAGTTCAGTGATACAAATCCATTTTACTCAGCTGTGTGTAACCTTTCTGTGTGTCACAGTTCAGCACATTCGCTCCGATCCGTATATACTGTCCAGGTGACACTTTCTGTACGTCACAGAATACAACCAAGTCATTTGCTACCAATATCATCTACCGCTTGATACAGAAAATTCTCTGTGCGACATTTGTCTGGGTCGCAGACTAAATAGCCACCGTTAACAGGGTGTCAGTGAGTTCTACCATAGTTCTTGCACGTCACGTTCCCAAAAAAACAAAATAAAAAAAAATTAATTTTTTCAGTTGTTTTAGCTCAGTGATACAAATCCATTTTACTCAGCTGTGTGTAACCTTTCTGTACGTCACAGTTCAGCACATTCGCTCCGATCCGTATATACTGTCCAGGTGACACTTTCTGTACGTCACAGAATACAACCAAGTCATTTGCTACCAATATCATCTACCGCTTGATCCAGAAAATTCTCTGTGCGACATTTGTCTGGGTCGCAGACTAAATAGCCACCGTTAACAGGGTGTCAGTGAGTTCTACCATAGTTCCTGCACGTCACGTTCCGAAAAAAACAAAATTTAAAAAAATATATAAAAAAAACAAATATAAAAAAAAAATTAGTTTTTCAGTTGTTTTAGCTCAGTGATACAAATCCATTTTACTCAGCTGTGTGTAACCTTTCTGTGTGTCACAGTTCAGCACATTCGCTCCGATCCGTATATACTGTCCAGGTGACACTTTCTGTACGTCACACAATACAACCAAGTCATTTGCTACCAATATCATCTACAGCTTGATCCAGAAAACTCTCTGTGCGACATTTGTCTGGGTCGCAGACTAAATAGCCACCGTTAACAGGGTGTCAGTCAGTACTACCATAGTTCCTGAACGTCACGTTCCCAAAAAAACAAAATATAAAAAAAAAAATTATTTTTTCAGTTGTTTTAGTTCAGTGATACAAATCCATTTTACTCAGCTGTGTGTAACCTTTCTGTGTGTCACAGTTCAGCACATTCGCTCCGATCCGTATATACTGTCCAGGTGACACTTTCTGTACGTCACAGAATACAACCAAGTCATTTGCTACCAATATCATCTACCGCTTGATACAGAAAATTCTCTGTGCGACATTTGTCTGGGTCGCAGACTAAATAGCCACCGTTAACAGGGTGTCAGTGAGTTCTACCATAGTTCTTGCACGTCACGTTCCCAAAAAAACAAAATAAAAAAAAAATTAATTTTTTCAGTTGTTTTAGCTCAGTGATACAAATCCATTTTACTCAGCTGTGTGTAACCTTTCTGTACGTCACAGTTCAGCACATTCGCTCCGATCCGTATATACTGTCCAGGTGACACTTTCTGTACATCACAGAATACAACCAAGTCATTTGCTACCAATATCATCTACCGCTTGATCCAGAAAATTCTCTGTGCGACATTTGTCTGGGTTGCAGACAAAATAGCCACCGTTAACAGGGTGTCAGTCAGTTCTACCATAGTTCTTGCACGTCACGTTCCCAAAAAAACAAAATATTTAAAAAAAAATTATTTTTTCAGTTGTTTTAGTTCAGTGATACAAATCCATTTTACTCAGCTGCGTGTAACCTTTCTGTGTGTCACAGTTCAGCACACTCGCTCCCATCCGTATATACTGTCCAGGTGACACTTTCTGTACGTCACTTAATTCTACCAGACTGAACAAGTTTGTGGGTTTCAGTACACCAGGCCCGTTTAATTTTTTTTTATATCATACTCTTATATACAAACAATGTTGAACCCCAGGGCTAAGGGTCGAGGACGAGGGCGTGGGCGTGGGCATTCAATTACTGCAGGGGGCAGAGGCCGTGGTCCTGGGCAGGGTGAGACAGTATCTGCTGATGAGGGAGCTGTGGAACGCCGCAGAGTTACACTCCCTAGCTTCATGTCTCAACTTACAGGGACACGTGGTAGAGGACTGTTGAAACCACAACAGTGCGAACAGCTGATCTCGTGGATTGCGGACAATGCTTCAAGTAATTTGTCCACCAGTCAGTCTTCCACGCAGTCCACCCACGTTACCCAAGGGAGCACTCCTATGGCTCCTCCACCTCAACCTCCTTCCCCCCAGTCTGCCCCCTCCCAGGAAAATTTGGAATGTGATCCGGCATACTCTCAGGAACTGTTTTCTGGACCCTTCCCAGAGTCACAAACCACTTCTCAGGTTGCTGCTGACCTCGTTCCCGATGCCCAAGTTTTCCAACTGTCGCAGTCTGTGGGTGATGATGATGACAATGTTGAGTTAGTGGAAGAAGTTTGTAAAGAGGTGTCAGACGATGAGGAGACACGGTTGTCAGACAGTGGTGAAGTTGTTGTTAGGGGAGGAATTCCGAGGGGGGAGCAGACTGAGGAATCGGAGGATGATGAGGTGACTGACCCAAGCTGGGTTGATGTGCCGAGTGAAGACAGTGCTTCTGAGGCGGAGGCGAGTGCTGCACCAGAACAGGTTGTAAGAGGCAGTGGTGTGGCTAGAGGGAGAAGCAGGGCCAGAGCTGGTGCATCAGCAGCAACTGTTTCACGTAGTGAAGCTCCCGTGGCGAGGCCTAGATGTTCGCAAGTCTGGAGGTTTTTTAAAGAAAGTGAGGATGACCAACGGACTGTGGTGTGCAACCTGTGCCACACCAGGATCAGCAGGGGTGCCACCACTACTAGCCTATCCACCACCAGCATGCGCAGGCATATGAGTGCTAAACACCCCACTCAATGGAACCAAGGCCGTTCACCACCTCCTGCGGGTCACACCACTGCTCCTTCCCCTGTGTCACTCGCTGCCTCTGCTAGTCAACCCCCTGCGTCACTCGCTGCCTCTGCTAGTCAACCCCCTGCCCAGGACCTCGGCACGAGCGCCTCCCACCGGAAAACCACACCTTCGCCTCCACGATCCTCCACAGCGTCCACAAACGTGTCCCAGTGCAGCGTTCAGCTTTCTTTACAGCAGACGCTAGAGCACAAGAGGAAATACAGTTCCACCCACCCACATGCCCAAGCCCTCAAAGTCCACATCTCCAAATTGCTGAGCCTGGAGATGCTGCCCTATAGGCTGGTAGAGACCGAGGCCTTTCGAAATCTCATGGCGGTGGCTGCCCCTCGGTATTCCGTCCCCAGCCGCCACTATTTTTCCCGATGTTCCGTCCCAGCCCTACACCAGCACGTGTCACTGAACATCATCCGTGCCCTGACCAACGCTGTTTCTGAGAAGGTCCACCTAACCACGGACATGTGGACAAGTGCTGCCGGGCAGGGACAATATATCTCACTGACGGCACTTTGGGTTAACTTGTTGGAGGCTGGGACCGAGACTGACCCTGGGGCCGCTCATGTACTGCCCACACCGAGGATTGCGGGGCCTATCTCGGTCATGGTCTCTCAGATGTACTATGCTTCCTCCTCCTCTGACCCCTCCTCCTCCACCGAATTACCATCCGTCGGCACGGCGCCTTCAGTCAGTAGCTCTAGGCGCAGCAGCAGTGCCGTGGGTAAGCGCCAGCAGGCGGTGCTCAAACTGCTGAGCTTAGGTGACAAAAGGCACACCGCCCAAGAGCTGTTACAGGGCATCACGGCGCAGACCGATGTGTGGCTGGCACCGCTGAACCTCAAGCCAGGCATGGTTGTGTGTTGACAACGGGCGTAACCTGGTGGCGGCTCTGCAACTCGGCAGACTGACACATGTGCCATGCCTGGCCCACGTGTTCAACCTAATTGTTCAACGGTTCCTCAAGACATACCCCAATCTGTCTGATTTGCTCACCAAGGTGCGCCGCATCTGTGCGCATTTCCGCAAGTCGAGCACAGATGCTGCCACTCTCAAGGCAGCGCAGCGCCACCTACAACTGCCCGCTCACCGACTGTTGTGCAACGTGCCCACGAGATGGAATTCCACATTAAACATGTTATCCAGAGTTTACCAGCAGCGCAGAGCGATTGTAGACTGCCAGATGTCATCTTCCACCAGAACTGGTAGTCAGGTCTCTCAGATTCCTCAAGTCTACAATGAGGAGTGGACATGGATGTCTGATATCTGCCAGGTGTTGAGCAACTTTGAGGAGTCAACACAGATGGTCAGCGGCGATGCCGCCATTATCAGCCTCACCATCCCGCTGCTTTGCCTGTTGAAAAACTCACTGCTCAGCATCAAGTCGGATGCTTTGCGCTTGTCACAAGAGACGGTGGAGGAAGATACGTCGCTTGATAGCCTGAGCACCCTCCGGTCTGTTTCTCAGCGCGTATCGGAGGAGGGGGATGAGGATGAGAAGGAAGAGGAGGAGAATGTCAGCGAGACAGTAGAGGGTACCAGTGCTCAGTCCTTAACTCTTTTGCGTGTATGGGCTGAAGAGGAGGACTTGGAGGAGGAGGAGGAGGAGGAGGAGGAAATGGAGAGTCAGGCCAGTGAGGAGAAGGAATTCTTGCATGTTGGGACTCTGGCGCACATGGCAGACTTCATGTTAGGCTGCCTGTCCCGTGACCCTCGGGTTAGAAGCATTTTTTCAAACACCGATTACTGGGTGTTCACTCTCCTGGACCCACGGTACAAGCAGAACCTTTCCACTCTCATCCCTGCAGAGGAAAGGAGTATGAGAGTGAATAGATATCAACAGGCCCTGGTGCACAAGCTGAAACAATTCTTCCCATCTGACGCCGCTAGAGGCAGAGGGCATGGTTCTGTGGGCCAAGTAGCGGGGGAGAGGAGGCGAGCAGGCAGCTTGTCCAGCACTGGCAGGGGAACGCTCTCCAAGGCCTTTGCCACTTTTATGTCACCCCAGCAAGACACTGTCACCTGTCCCCAGTCTAGGCAGAGTAGGGGGAGCTGTACAGAAAGATGGTGAGGGACTACCTAGCTGACCATACCAACGTCCGTAGCGATCACTCTTCTCCATACAACTACTGGGTTTCAAAGCTGGACACGTGGCCTGAACTGGCGCTGTACGCCTTGGAGGTGCTGGCCTGCCCTGCCGCTAGCGTGCTGTCAGAGCGGGTATTCAGTGCAGCTGGTGGCGTCATCACCGATAAGCGTACACGCCTGTCAACTGACAGCGCTGACAGGCTGACGCTTATTAAAATGAACAAAGCCTGGATTTCACCGGAATTCAAATCTCCTCCGGGGGAAAGCAGCTAAAGATTTAAATAACTTATGTATACGATTCCTCTTCTCTACTCCTCTTCTCTACTCCTCCTCCACCTCCATATCGTCTTTGCCTAACGCTGACCCAAAAAACGCCATTTTTTAGAGGTCCAACTGGCACTCTTTTAGCACAATTTTTCAGGAGGGCCCCCTACAGGCCCTCTCTTCAAACAATTTTTCAGGAGGGCCCCCTACAGGCCCTCTATTCAAACAATTTTTCCAGAGGTCCACCTACAGGCCCTCTATTCAAACAATTTTTCCAGAGGTCCACCTACAGGCCCTCTCTTCAAACAATTTTTCAGGAGGGCCCCCTACAGGCCCTCTATTCAAACAATTTTTCCAGAGGTCCACCTACAGTCCCTCTATTCAAACAATTTTTCCAGAGGTCCACCTACAGGCCCTCTATTCAAACAATTTTTCGGGAGGGCCCCCTACAGGCCCTCTCTCCAATTCCAGTTCCAAGTTTTATTTGCGCATACTGCATACATTTTTATTTTTGGGATAGGTGTGAAAAATAATATTACTTGCGAATCTATATTGCCCAACATTGGATATGGTAGCAAGTAGAAGACCAAACACATGCTGCTCACAGGGTTCCGCAAATTCCTGGTCCACCCGCAAATTCCTTGTCCACAATGTCAAGGAGGACGAGGTTCTGTGGATGAGCAACAAGTCCTTCTGTACTGAAATCGCCGACAAAGTCTCCATCTAAGAACACACAGACCATTGTGGAGAGAGCGGCACAGCTCGCCATCAAAGTGAGGAACCCCAACGCCAGACTGCGCAGAGAAGATAACGAATAAATATCTCTGTGGTTATTTTTGCTAAATAAATTAGGTTAAATAAACCCCCCAAAAAATTAAAGTTAAATAAACCCCCCAGAAAATTCATCTGTTCCTGTGCCTGATCCACCCAAGTTGAATCTGTCCCATCATGAGAAAGTCCCCCCCAAGGAGTCCCCACTGTAACTTGCTTCCCATACAACTACCTCACCCCCCGACACCTGTGTCTCGCCATTGTCCACCACCTCCTCAGACAACACTGGTAAATCACCACTGTCAGCACACGGAAACAGCAAAAGGTCTTGCGAATTGGGGCAGAGAATGTTCTGGGCTAGCACATCAGAGAAGGGGTGACTATGGGGTTCCAGGGAGTACGTGACCACATGCAATCTCCATCTAAAATGTCATGCCACACTTGATCAATCTCATAATTTACGACTGTACCGGTTGATGCTAAATTTTTATGTTGGGGTCCTGTGTCGTCATTCTAACTCCATCCGGCTGTTGTCACCACCACACACGCTATCCCAGGGGGCACTCCTCTGGCTCTTCCAGCGAAACCTCCTTCCCCCCAGCCTTCCCCCCCCCCCCACCTACAGGCCCTCTCTCCAAACAATTTACGTCTTTGTCCTATCTTTCTCTCTCTCCAAACCATTTTTCCGGATAGCTGCCATATACGGTTTTAAACTGAGTAGTATACATACCACAGTTGATCAATCTCATAATTTACGACTGTTTCGGTTGATGCTAAATTTTTAAGTTGGGGTCCTGCGTCGTCATTCTAAATCCATCCGGCTGTTGTCACCACCACACACGCTAGCCCAGGGGGCACTCCTCTGGCTCTTCCAGCGAAACCTCCTTCCCCCCACCTACAGGCCCTCTCTCCATACTATTTACCTGGATAGGGGACGTATTAGATATTGTACTGATGTTTTTTGTTTTTCTTCTTTTAATTGCCTCCTGACCTGTGATAGGCAGAGCATGGACACGTCCCCTTAGCTGCAGTGGGAAAGACACTCCCCTGGCCAGAGCAAGCTCTTTTTCCATTTTCCATGGTCGAAAAATCCATTAAATATAAGGTCCCAAGATAGGGGACGTATACGGTATTAAACTGAGAAGAATCGATACCATACCGGTTGATGCAACAGTTTTTACAAATCCATTCTGGCTGTTGTCACCACCACACACGCTAGCCCAGGAGGCACTCCTCTGGCTCTTCCAGCAAAACCTCCTTCCCCCCCACCTACAGGCCCTCTCTCCAAACAATTTACCTGGGTAGGGACACGTATTAGATATTGTACTGATTCTGAATTGCCTCCTGCGATAGACGGGAATCGAACCCGGGTCAACTGCTTGGGAAGCAGCTATGCTCACCACTTTAGCCACAGCAACTGATGAGAACAGATACTAAACTTGATGTCAGCTGCAGTGCCAGCATGAGCAGTGGTGTCACCTGCAGGCGGTGATGGACCTTCGTTGCACCTAGTTGGGTGCTTCCCTAACATGTGATGGGTATTTGCCTCGCCTTTCTTGGTCTGGGTGAGCACAATGGCCATGAGGGTAACCACCAGGCTGTTGCCTGAGAATTTGGGGTAATGGTGGGATTAGGCAGCCTCAGAGGCATCCATGCATGCTGCCCCTGCTGTTTCCTGTCCATTTCCGTGGTGTTTCCATCATTTTCTGAGGTTTCCAGGTTTTCACCCAGCCTTCCCTAGGCAGAGCCTTGGTCCCCCGCAAAAATGCTCGAGTCTCCCATTGACTTCAATGGGGTTCGTTATTCGAAACGAGCACCCGAGCATCGGGAAAAGTTCGACTCGAATAACGAGCACCCGAGCATTTTAGTGCTCTCTCATCTCTATTAGTGATGTTTTCTGTTTTTGACACACATTTTTATTTATTTATATGTTCATATCCTGTGATTGATGGTACATCCAGTTTAGCATTACAGTTTCAGTGTATGATGCAAAACATTGCAAAACATTTTTGGGCAAAAAAACTGTAGGGCATTGATAATTAGACATTGTATGAGATGTTTATATTTACATAAACCTTGGGTCTTTATGGACAATACATGAACTTCTGTATTATATAATCTACCCCTGACCTATTATACTGTATAACTTACCTATGAATTACTCATGAAGCCCATATGTGTCATGCAAAATGTAGAATACAAAGAAGTCATCCAGGGAACAGAGGCACACACTGTTGTAAGTAGCATTGCCTTTGCATTTCTGTATTAAAATAAACAGTTAATAATCTCTAAATTCTATCCGAAAAATATAATCTGTCTTGAACAATTCTTGCAATTCAAATCAATGAACTGGTGCACCATAACTGATTAAGGTTCAGACGCGATCAAACATCCTTCATGCACTGACGCTTCTTGAGCTCCAAGGTTGCCTGCTCTATATCGAACTTAGCAATAATTTATTTCAGGGTTAATTCTTCCAAAGGTCCATTATATTGGCGAGACTGTGCATACCACAGGTCTTTACTAGTTTTGCATGTTTGGTTTATAGTTAGTCAAGAATCTAACTATTGATGTGTATGAACCATAAAATCATTTGTGGACTTGCAATTAGTTTATAGATATTCTAGATAATTTACATATAATATAACTGTTTTTTTTAAATGGGGTAAGTAGAAATACCTTTATTTCAATATTAATTCAGTAGACTTGCAAGATGCTGTATTATCAAAATATCTGTACTCGAGAGTGGCATACATGTACAGTATCCGAATCTTGCTAATTAGATTGGGGAACCCCTAAGACAACACCCAAGAGAAAATTAGGACATAATATGTGATTCAGTTAAAGGTGCATTCTCTACCTGTTGTATAATGTGTTACCTGTACATATGGCAAGAGTTTAAGTTTGAGAGGGACACATTTTACATTAGGCACCAGAATCAACCCAGTGTGGCTGCTCTTCATGGTCAGCTTCCTATTACCTAGACAATACTATGGGAGTTGGTGCAGTAGCACTAGTGTTTCTTCTATGGTTCTTGGTCTGAAATCTTGATCAATAGTGTCTACTTGGTTTTAAGTTGATCTTTAAGGCACCAAGCATTTGTACCTACAAGAGTATGTGATTTCATGAACAATTAAAGAAAAAATCCACACAAAAAATGTTTGATTAAAAAAACTCCAGATAGTCATATCACCCTTTACTTTCTATCAGGATCTTCATGGTACAGTGCCAGAATCATCCAATCACAGTTGTGATATTAGAAGCCCATGCTTTATTCTTCACTTACTAAATGTATACCTGCAGTATTGCTTGCTGCCATTTAATGCCACTGTATCACCACAGATACTTACAAAGAAAAAAAGGGGAATTCAGTCAGCAGATCCCAGTGCACAGGTGCCAACCTTGGATTCCGTATAATCAGGGGGTGTTTGGTTCCACATGCATGCTGGATCCACTCTGCCTTTTGCCATTTCTGGTGCTTCAAAGGCCTCCACTAATTCAGGGATGCAGGTACCAACATGCATGCCGAGTCCACTCAGCTTTATAGTTACACTAATTAAAATCTGGGTGTGCAGTTGGAACTCTTTTGAGCAAATGACCCCAAAAATTTGCAAAGCCTTTGTGTGCGACTTTTTTGACCACAATTATGGAGTGCAGGGCTTGATAATTTCCCCTCAATATGCTATTTGAAATGCTTGTGTTGTATTGTTTTCACACTTTACATAATGTTTGAGGACAAAACATTATCATCTGTATAGTTGGCATTCAAGTAGAAGCATACAAATAGTCAAGGTGCCTTCCAGCAAACTACTTTAGTAGATATCTACTCTGTGCCATGTCTATTTTCCTAATGCACATAGTGATGTTAAAGTGGTTCTCCGGTAATGAAAACAATGAAAACACGTAAATATTACTTTATTATAAATATATTCCTAAATACCCTTCATTAATTATAATGGCTTGTTTTGTCTGGGGAGTAACCATCAGGGGAAATAAAATGGCCGCCCCCCTATTAGTACACACAAAACCTGTCCTAATCACACAGCAGGACAAGTTACTTCACAACACTGAGCTAAAGAGCTGCCTCATCCTCCTCTATGCTCTAGTTGTCTGGGATTATGATCCTGAATACAGATAATAAGAACTTTAGCTGAAATGATGTCTCCCCATGAACTCCATTTCTACAGGGATTCAGCTAAAGATCATATTAAACTTTATTCAGGATATTCAGCATAATCCCTGACAGGCAGAGCAGAGGGGAGGCCAAGGCAGCTCTTTAGCTCAGTGTTGTGAAGTAACTTGTCCTCCTGTGATATTAGGAGAGTTTTTGTGTGTACTAATAGGAGAGCAGCCATTTTATTTCTCCTAACGTTTGCTCCTTAGACAAAATGAGCCCTTATAAATAATGAAAGTTATTTGGGAATAAAATTATAATAAAGTTTTTTCATTTTCTTAATTCCTGGATAACCCCATTTAAAATACAAAGTGTAATACACTCTTAAATGTTACAGCTCAGGAGCCATGCAGTGATGTCACAGTAACATAATACACAATGTGATGTTACAGTAAATGGATAATATACACAGTGATGTCCAGTATAGAAATAATGCACATAATGATGTCAAAAAGTGATCTTACATCACAGACATAATACACATAAAGAATAATACAAGGTCACAAGGATAATACACAATGTGACATCACAGGATAGAAATAATGCAAAGAGTGATGCCACAGCCAATATCACAGTAGGGGAATAATGTGTTTCTTGGTCTCTCAGTGATCTGCATTAAATTTTCTTTGACTTTTTATTTATAAGTGGAGGTAGGGCCCTTGGGGCCCCATAGAAGCTGTTATGTGTGTTACACCTATACTAATATTCTACTGTCGATAATTTCACTTTGAACAGCATAGCCCCAACAAACCTCATAGGTAAAAATGTTAATTGAATTCTAGATACCTTACCTTCAATTCTGAAAATGACTGTATTACTATTTGTGTGCCATTTTATCTTTAACGCTAGAATGAATTGCTATGGGAACAAACAACTGCTTTTTGCTATAATTAAGCTGCACTGTAATTATTTCAAGCATTAGACAAACAGTAAGTGTGTCTCACCTCTACATGTTCTTCAAGTACAGAAATGCATTTTCACAGACAGATTACAGGTCCCAAAATAGGGCGATATCAAAGCATAACATACAGTAGGCCATTAGGATGTTTTTCTGATGTCTATTAAATCTATTTAACCATAAAAAAAAAAACTGAAAAAAAAACATAAGTAACTTGTTTGATAAATGCCCGCCGTAGTACTTATTTCTTCATTTTATGTGCAGTTGCCAGCTAGAATTTAGATCTTTATAAATGATACGTACTGGCTGCTGAATGCTTAAGCATTATAGTTGCACTGGACACTGTCCAATTGCACATTTTTCTGAAAAACCTGTTGCAAAGTCTCTTCACTTTTGCACCATCATGGTCAAAGCATATTTTTGCTACAGACTGTGTCCAATTGTGCAATTGCAATTTAAAACTTTTTTGGGGGGAAAATCTTATTACAAAAATGACATTCATAACAGACACGTGTGTGTACCTACCGCCTAATGTGTTCCTCATTCATTGCTAAATTGTAGTGTATTCTGTCCAATTGTGTATTTTTTGCTATAAAACTGTTGCTTCGGAGTAGGTGATGCTTGCTGCTGTTGTTGGTTAACATAGCACATCTCCAAGTTACCATCAGGTAGGCAGCCCACATCTGCAAAGAACGCCACTCCTTCACTGCACCTACCCCAGGGAGTGAAGGATTGAGGTAATACACCCTCTAGCATTGGAGTTTTCACAATGCAAATATGGCAGAAGCCTGGCTGTTCGTAACAGCCAGACCCTTGTCACTGATCAAGTGAGTGCAACTCCTCTGCCCGCTCGATAAGCGGGCCATACTTGTACTGCTTGGTCCGGAACTGCCTGGCAGCTATGCCGCATATGTATAGTGAAGGTCTGGTCCCAAGCAATGATTAAGTCTGAGATTCTGCTAAAAAAAAGTTTGGGTCTAATTTTTTCGTACCCAAATCTTCTGACCGATTTGTTAGAGTTGGACCAAAAAGGGATTTTAAGAAATTTGCTCATCTCCAATATTTATTGTTCTTTGTTTAGTATGGTTATGTCTATGTTCACATCTGCCTTGAAGACTCCATTTGAGGCTCCGTCATAGATTTCATTAAAAATAAAAAAACATTCTCCCGAATGGAAACAGAACAGATCCCATTATAGTCATTGGGGTCTGTTTGGCACAGTTAGCTTCAGTTATGTGCCAAATCCAGCACTTCCGTTATTTTTGTTGTTTTGCTCCTATAACGGAACATAATAATGGAAATAAGAAGCGCTGTTGTAAAAGATGCCTAATATGGTTACCATAATAGAAATTCTAAATTCTGAGAGATTGATGGAGGGGCATGTCATGTCCATCAGCAGCCTCCATTGAATAACACTGTGCACGATGCTGTACATACTCTAGTTTACTTTGCTGTGCAAAGTGCTATTTGATGGAGGATGCTGATGGATGTGTCTGCTCACATGCTTGTCCATTAATGACTGGAGCACCGTGCAGTCATTGATGAAGACAGGACTAAACAAGGGGAAAATGCTATACAAATCAAGAAATCAGCACAGCTCTCATATTATCATTATTTTAGCAAGTGACTGTATGTGCTATTTCAAGTACATTTGGGAAATAAACATAAAGTAACCTAAGTTAGCTAAACCTTTAATCATGATTTTAAGATAAAAATATCGGCACATTTTCTAACATGTATGTTCTTCTATTCAGAGAAGATAGATAGATAGATAGATAGATAGATAGATAGATAGATAGATAGATAGATAGATAGATAATGTATGTATTGAATATGGCTCTAGTCTAAGCTCACATTTAATAGAAAAAGTCAACCTTCACTGGGTCTCCAGGAACTGCAAAGAGCTCTTTGTACAGTAAAACCCTGTAACCGAAACATCAAAGACTTTTTTGGCATCAGTGCTTGAACACATTACACTTTAGCTTCCATAATACCTCTGAGACTTTGTGAGTAGCATTACAATCAAACTGACTGAATGGTTTCTGTGGTGCGGTTTGAAAATTACATTAAATGTTTTTTTTTTCTTTTTCTTCTTTTAGCGTGATGGAAAAGCTTATTGCTTCATTTTGTGTGACCTTGGAGAAGAAAGCCTCTCCTTGGATGAAGTAAATGCATGGCTTTAGCACATCATATAGCATTTTCTATTTACTAATATGTAATAGAACGCCCATCGCACGTGTGTGCTATTTTTACGTTCTACAAGTCATTCATTTGTAATTCTGCTTGAAGAAGGAGCGTCTGTAAGCTTGCAGTATGGTTTTTGCTGGTTAGACAATAAAGATATCACTTCCATAATACGTTTGTATTTATTAACACAAAAGTATTCAATATCACTTTTTTTCTGGCTAACACAGTAATATGCATTTTTTGCTATACATTATGATAATGAAAGATACCCCAATGTACTGAACACAGATGGACCTCAAAAACCTACTGAAGAAACTGGTACAACTGAACAGCACTTGTTGTAACACCCTGTTATCGTACCTGTTTCTCAGTTATTTATTTATACTGTAATTTTACCTAAAGAAGGAGCATCTGTCCTCTGAAAGCTTACAATAAGATTTTTGCTGGTTAGCCAATAAAAGGTATCACTCCCATTATACTTTTGTATTTATTAACACTAAAGATGAGCGAATCATTCCAAAAATTATTCGCCGAACATTCACCGAACTTTTCCTAAAATTCGTATATTCGACGAATAGATTCGTTGCATTTGCGTACAAAATATACGTTATTATGTGCTATTAGCGAACATTCGCTCACTAATAACGAACCTTCATTTACAAAATGTACGCAACTTCTTAGAAGACGTACGCATGAGCGTACAAATAGCTTACGAATCTCAGCGTGCTATTGTCTAAGCGATTACGTAATACGCAAGCACGTACAAGGAGAGGCCGCGGCGTGCACTCCTCAGAGGCAGAGCGAATATTCGAGACATATATATGGTAAAGTGCAAATACATTATTAAAGGTATAATATAAAAATTTTAAATATCAACTACCTAGTATGCTCACGGACACGTTTAAGTCTCTTTTCTTCTGACGCTTGTCATAGAACTGGAGCAGAGTCCCAAACTCAGTCGCAATTTGTAATCCACATAGGTAAAATTGTAATCCAAATGGGTAAAAAAAAAAACAGCAAAGGTTCCTTAAAAAAACCCTCTTTCAAGGGGCTCCCCAAATAACCTGAAAAGGGGGAAAAAGGGATGAGGCGCACGAATGCGCAACTTAATTTCCTGAGTTGACTCGTCATCCTCCTGCGCTGGAGAAAGGGGCGGAACTACCAGGGAGGGGTCTGCATCGCTGAATTGAATTCGTACGCAACAGCGTATAGAGTAACTACCAGGGAAAAGTCTGCATCGCTGAACTGAATTTGTACACGACAGCATATAGAGTAACTAAATTATACGTAGAATAGCGTATAATTTATAGGACACACTACGTATCGAATGCGTACAAAAGCGAAGTGAATCACCTAATATTCGGATTCGCTTCGCAGCTGAAAAATCCCAAGATTCGATACAAATCTTCGAAGCGGCGAATAGATTCGCTCATCTCTAATTAACACCAACTTATTGAACATCACATATGTCATGTTCCGAGAATGTGTTTTTCTCTAGCTGACAAATTGCATACCTCTCATCAATATACAGTATATAGTAACATACTGTACATAGTTTATAAGGCCAAAAAACGATCTGTCCATCCAGTTCAGCCTGTTATCCTACAAGTTGATCCAGGGGAAGGCAAAAAAAACCCTGTGAGGTAGAAGCCAATTTTCCCCACTTTAGGGGAAAAAATTCCTTCCCGACTCCAATCAGGCAATCAGAATAACTCCCTGGATCAACCCATCTCTACCGTGTTTCCCCGATAGTAAGACACCCCCGATTGTAAGACGTATCGGGGGTTTCAGGGGGGTTGGCTAATATAAGCCGTACCCCGAAAGTAAGACATATGTCTTACTTTCGGGGAAACACGAGGGTATTGCCGCCTCCCTCTCATCTAGCTGCGCGCCGCCTCCTGCCCACGTCCGCACCGCCCCCCTCTCCATACGTCGCCGCGTCTGCCACCTCCCTCTGATCTTAATGAGCGCCGCCTCCTGCCCACTTCCGCGCCGCCCCCCTCTCCATACGTCACCGCGCCGTCCCCCTCTCCATACGTCACCGCGCC
The DNA here is from genome assembly GCA_900303285.1 of Rhinella marina. Taxonomy (NCBI): domain Eukaryota; kingdom Metazoa; phylum Chordata; class Amphibia; order Anura; family Bufonidae; genus Rhinella; species Rhinella marina. Next base: position 55,786 of record ONZH01025229.1, read on the forward strand.
GTCCCCTGCACTTGTCACTGCCGCCTCCTGCTTAAAATACGGTAATGCACACAGTATTAATCATACATCAGTAAAACATACACACTGGCATACTGGGGTATCATCTGCTGTATATAACCCAGTGGGTATCAGCAGGTGTCACACTGGATTAAATACAGCAGGTGGTACTGTATCACACTGGGTTAGATACAGGTATAGGTACAGGTTTGCACTTTGCTGTGCCCACATGAGCTGTTTGACAATTTTTTTTCCAATATAAGACATACCCCGAAAGTAAGACATAGTGGGGCTTTTGGGGATAAAAAGAAAGTAAGACACTGTCTTACTTTCGGGGAAACACGGTAGTAGCTATAACCTGTAATATTGTTACCCTCCAAAAATACATCCAGGCCCCTCTTGAACTCTTTTAGTGAACTTACCATCACCACCTCCTCAGGCAGAGAGTTCCATAGTCTCACTGCTCTTACCATAAAGAATCCTCTTCTATGTTTGTGTACAAACCTTCTTTCCTCCAGATGCAGAGGGCGTCCCCTCGTCACAGTCCTGGGGATAAATGATGATGGGAGAGATCTCTGTACTGAACCCTGATATATTTATACATAGTTATTAGATCTCCCCTCAGTCATCTTTTTTCTAAAGTAAATAACCCTAATTTTGATAATTTTTCTGGGTACTGTAGTCCACCCATTACAGTTATTACTTTAGTTGCCCTTCTCTGAACCCTCTCCAGCTCTGCTATGTCTGCCTTGTTCACAGGAGCCCAGAACTGTACACAGTACTCCATGTGTGGTCTGACTAGTGATTTGTAAAGTGGCAGGACTCTCATCATGGGCATCTACTGTATTCTCCTTTTGATGCAACCCATTATCTTATTATAATATTACTGTGCAAATGTTTTAGGCAACTGTAAAAATGCTGCAAAGTAAGAACACTTTCAAAAATAGAAGGTGTTGTCTCACTTCAGCTAATGGCATTTATTATAGAGACAAAGTTAATATAAGGCACTTACTAATGTATTGCTATTACCCATATTGTCTCCTTTGCTTGCTTGATTTATTCACACTTTCGTGATCCCAGCCGCCAGAGAAGGCAGCACTATGTCTTATAGTATACAAGCAAAGCCACCGCTGCTGGATGGCAGTGTGGTCATAACATGTATACGAGCAGTGTATAATGTGACTGAAAATGAATGAATGAAGCCAGCAAAGGAAACAATATAGATAATCACAACACATTAGTAAGTGCTTTGTTTTAACTTTGTCTACATGATAAATATCATTCGCTGAAGTAAAAAAAAACATTTAATAGTTTACTTTTATCAATAAAAAAATGCAAAGTGAATAAAACTCTGAAGCAAAGTTGTTCCAAACATTTTGTGAATGTAGGCTTCCTCAAATCTTTTTTTTAATTTTCATTTAATCCCAGACAGACTCAATGGTTTTGAGATCAATGCTCTCTAGGGCGCATACTATATCATCACTTCCTGGACTCCTTTTTACACTGAAGATAGTTCTTAATGACATTGGCTATATGTTTGGGGTTATTGTCCTACTGCTGAATAAATTTGGATGTCACAGGTCCAGCCGGTCAACTATCAAGGAGTCTGATAATAGTAGTAGTGCAGTCAAGATCCAAGGCATAAAACCGTCACAACATGAAACATAACCTTTATTTGTTATTCGGTAAGAATGTATAGTATGCATAGTATCGGGCTACAGGGGTAGGTCAGTCATGAAAGGGATACTCAGCCTATAAACTCTCCCTGTCCTAAGCCCTAAGGCTACTTTCACACTGGCGGCAGGCCTGATCCGGCAGGTGAAGGGTGCTGCCGGATCAGGCCTGCCGCAGTGACATGTGTGGAGCCGGAACCGCGCTCCGGCCCCACACATGTCACACAGTACATACATACACATAAACATAAACATACACACACATATAGACAAACAAACACACATACATACTTACATGCTCCCCGGCAGGTCTCGGAGCGTCAGAGGGACAGGACGGCTCACACAGGTCACGATTCCCCACAGCGCCCTCTGCTGGGCGCCTGGTGGAATCGTCATGATTCCACCAGGCTCACCGCAGAGGGCGCTGTGGGGAATCGTGACCTGTGTGAGCCGTCCTGTCCCTCTGACGCTCCGAAGACCTGCCGGGAGCATGTAAGTATGTATGTGTGTTTGTATGTCGATATGTGTGTGTATGTTTATGTGTATGTCTGTGTCTGTGTCTATGTGTAGCCGGATCCGTAATGGACTCCATTGAAAGTCAATGGAGGGCGGATCCGGTTACCATTATGGTCACACCAGACGGATCCACCCCCATTGACTTGCATTGGGGGTCATTCCGGATCCGTCTTGGTGCGGATGCCTGGACCGGAGAGCAAACCGCAGCATGCTGCAGTTTGTTCTCTGGTCTGAAGACGGAACGGAATGCTTTCAGGAGCCTCCGTTGTCTTCAGTTCAGTTTTGTCCCCATTGACAATGAATGGGGACAAAACTAAAGCGTTTTATTCCGGTATTGAGCCCCTATGACGGAACTCAATACCGGAATTTTAAAACGCTAGTGTGAAAGTAGCCTAACTAAAAATTAAATAGCTGCCCTGAGAAGGGTGATCCTGTGTCTTAGATGGCCATGAAGAGGGGTAAAAACCACCACCAAATCAAGATCACTCGTCCATAAGAGCCCTGATCTCCACATCATTGAGTCTATATGAGATTACATGAAAGTACAGAAGGATTTGAGCAAATCTATATGAACAGATGATCTGTGACTCATTCTCCAAGATGTTTAGAACAACCTCCCTCCCAAGCCTTTAACAATTGTTTTCATACGTACCTACAAGAACTGAGATGCAATTGAATTGAGAAACATAGTAACATAGTCTGTAAGGCTGAAAAAAGACATCCATCTAGTTTAGTCTGTTATCCTTCAAGTTAATCCATTGGGATTTTTTTAAATTTGATTTGTGTACGCATCAACTCTACAGGAATCAAAGTTGCTCCAATGGACCTAAAAATTTGTATAAGATTCTCTAAGGTCTCCTAGGACTCAGGTTGTTTATATCTTTTCATTATCTCAATTTTTTTCTCCCCTCCCCTTTTTTAAGTACTTGAAAGCAATGGCAGCAATAACAAATAATGTCAGAGTGCCACTGACATATATAGCTATGGGTAAACACATGGCTGATTGTGTTAACAAATAGAGATGAGCGAGTAGTGAAATATTCGAAAGTTCGAAATTCGATTCGAATAGACTGCGAAATTCGACTATTCGACCGGATATCGAATCCCATTAAAGTCTATGGGAAAAAAATGCTCGCCACTTGGAAATCTCAATTCGACCACTTGGAGGTCACCAAGTCCACCCTGGAACCTCAGAAAAGGATGCCAACACTGCTGGAATGCAACTGGGACAGCAGGGGAAGCATGTCTGGGTGCATATAACGCGCCCAAGTCGCACTATTACGCCACTATCACAGCCTCTCAACAATACACTCCAAACACAATCTAACCTCTCTGTAAAGTGAGACCATACAAGGAAACCTTCTTTCCTCTACATTGCCATGGACCCCAAGCCAAACTAGACAAAAAGAAGATAAAATTCTGCACCCCTTAAATCACGTTGCCTATGACAAACCACAGATGGCATAAGCAAAGGGGAAAGCCAAATAGACCCCACCCCTAATTGTCATTGTGTGTGTGTGTGAGATGTGGTCAGACATGTCTTCTTTAAAATGTAAAAACAACTCAAACACATGCAGAAGCCCTTAAAATGCCCAAATTGTTGGCGCTTGAGATGTCAGTCACCCGACCTGGCCCAGTGTCATGTCTAGCAGGTAAAGCAGTGGGGATGTTGAGGGATGCGTAGGACCGCAAAAGGCAGGAAGAGGCCGTGGGCTGGCCAGAGGCTCATGGAAAATTTTGTGGCGGCCCAAGAGGTGACACCTCTTAAAAATTATGTGGAGGCCCAAGAGGTGAGACCTCTTAAAAATTATGTGGAGGCCCAAGAGGTGAGACCTGTTAAACATTTTGTGGAGGCCCAAGAGGTGAGGACGTATTAAAAATTATGTGGAGGCCCAAGAGGGGAGACCCGTTAAAAATTATGTGGAGGCCAAGAGGTGAGACCTCTTAAAAATTATGTGGAGGCCCAAGAGGTGAGACCTCTCTTAAAAATTATGTGGAGGCCCAAGAGGTGAGACCCTTAAAAATTATGTGAGGCCAGAGGTGAGACCGTTAAAGATTTTGTGGAGGCCAAGAGGTGAGACGTATTAAAATTATGTGGAGGCCCAAGAGGGGAGACCTGTTAAAGATTTTGTGGAGGCCCAAGAGGTGAGACCTCTTAAAAATTATGTGGAGGCCCAAGAGGTGAGACTCTTAAAAATTATGTGGAGGCCCAAGAGGTGAGACCTCTTAAACATTTTGTGGAGGCCCAAGAGGTGAGACCTTGATAAATTATGTGGAGGCCAAGAGGTGAGACCTGTTAAAGATTTTGTGGCAGGCCCAGAGGTGAGACGTATTAAAATTATGTGGAGGCCAAGAGGGGAGACCTGTTTAAAGATTTTTGTGGAGGCCCAAGAGGTGAGACGTATTAAAAATTATGTGGAGGCC
>ONZH01025230.1:0-22575 GCA_900303285.1 Rhinella marina
ATGACTTTTTAGATGGAGATTGCATGTGGTCACGTACTCCCTGGAACCCCACAGTCACCCCTTCTCTGATGTGCTAGCCCAGAACATTTTCTACCCCAATTCGCAAGACCTTTTGCAGTCTCCGTGTACTGACAGTGGGGATTTACCAGTGTTGTCTGAGGAGGTGGTGGACAATGGCGAGACACAGGTGTCGGGGGGTGAGGTAGTTGTATGTGAAGCAAGTTACAGTGGGGACTTTCTCATGATGGGACAGATTCAACTTGGGTGGATCAGGCACAGATCAATTTTTTTTTTGTGTGTGTGTTTATTTAACTTTTATTTAGCACAAATAACCACAGAGATATTTATTCGTTCTCTTCACTGCGCAGTCTGGCGTTGGGGTTCGTCACTTTGATGGCAAGCTGTGCCGCTCTCTCCACAATGGTCTTTCGGTTCTTTGAGGAGACGTTGTGGGCGATTTCTGCACAGAAGGACTTGTTGCTCATCAACAGAACCTCGAGCTCCTTGACATTGTGGACCAGGAATTTGCGTAACCCTGTGGGCAGCATGTGTTTGGTCTTCTTGTTGCTACCGTACCCAATGTTGGGCAATATAGATACACAGGTAATATTTTTCACACCTATCCCAAGAAAAAAAATGTACGAAGTTTGCGCAAATAAAACTGGAAACTGGAACTGGAAAGAGGGCCTGTAGGTGGACCTCCGGAAAAATTGTTTGAAGAGAGGGCCTGTAGGGGGCCCTCCTGAAAAATTGTGGTAAAAGAGTGCCAGTTGGACCTCTGAAAAATGGCGTTTTTTTGGTCAGTGTTAGGCAAAGACGATATGGAGGAGTAGAGAAGAGGAATCGCATACATAAGTAATGTTAATCTTTAGCTGCTTTCCCCCGGAGGAGATTTGAATTCCGGTGAAATCCAGGCTTTGTTCATTTTAATAAGCGTCAGCCTGTCAGCGCTGTCAGTTGACAGGCGTGTACGCTTATCGGTGATGACGCCACCAGCTGCACTGAATACCCGCTCTGACAGCACGCTAGCGGCAGGGCAGGCCAGCACCTCCAAGGCGTACAGCGCCAGTTCAGGCCACGTGTCCAGCTTTGAAACCCAGTAGTTGTATGGAGCAGAGTGATCACGCAGGACGTTGGTATGGTCAGCTAGGTACTCCCTCACCATCTTTCTGTACAGCTCCCCCCTACTCTGCCTAGACTGGGGACAGGTGACAGTGTCTTGCTGGGGTGACATAAAACTGGCAAAGGCCTTGGAGAGCGTTCCCCTGCCACTGCTGGACAAGCTGCCTGCTCGGCTCTCTCCCCCGCTACTTGGCCCACAGAACCATGCCCTCTGCTGCTAGCGGCGTCAGATGGGAAGGATTGTTTCAGCTTGTGCACCAGGGCCTGTTGATATCTATTCACTCTCATACTCCTTTCCTCTGCAGGGATGAGAGTGGAAAGGTTCTGCTTGTACCGTGGGTCCAGGAGAGTGAACACCCAGTAATTGGTGTTTGAAAAAATGCTTCTAACGCGAGGGTCACGGGATAGGCAGCCTAACATGAAGTCTGCCATGTGCGCCAGAGTCCCAACACGCAAGAATTCCCTCTCCTCACTGTCCTGACTCTCCATTTCCTCCTCCTCCTCCTTCTCCTCCTCCAAGTCCTCCTCTTCAGCCCATACACGCTCAAGAGTTAAGGACTGAGCACTGGTACCCTCTTCTGTCTCGCCGACATTCTTCTCCTCTTCCTCCTCATCCCCCTCCTCCGATACGCGCTGAGAAACAGACCGGAGGGTGCTCTGGCTATCAAGCGACGTATCTTCCTCCACCGTCTCTTGTGACAAGCGCAAAGCATCCGACTTGATGCTGAGCAGTGAGTTTTTCAACAGGCAAAGCAGCAGGATGGTGAGGCTGATAATGGCGGCATCGCCGCTGACCATCTGTGTTGACTCCTCAAAGTTCCTCAACACCTGGCAGATATCAGACATCCACGTCCACTCCTCATTGTAGACTTGAGGAATCTGAGTGACCTGACTACCAGTTCTGGTGGAAGTTGACATCTGGCAGTCTACAATCGCTCTGCGCTGCTGGTAAACTCTGGATAACATGTTTAATGTCGAATTCCATCTCGTGGGCACGTCGCACAACAGTCGGTGAGCGGGCAGTTGTAGGCGGCGCTGCGCTGCCCTGAGAGTGGCAGCATCTGTGGTCGACTTGCGGAAATGCGCACAGATGCGGTGCACCTTGGTGAGCAAATCAGACAGATTGGGGTATGTCTTGAGGAACCGCTGAACTATTAGACTGAACACGTGGGCCAGGCATGGCACATGTGTCAGTCTGCCGAGTTGCAGAGCCGCCACCAGGTTACGCCCGTTGTCACACACAACCATGCCTGGCTTGAGGTTCAGCGGTTCCAGCCACACATCGGTCTGCGCCGTGATGCCCTGTAACAGCTCTTGGGCGGTGTGCCTTTTGTCACCTAAGCTCAGCAGTTTGAGCACCGCCTGCTGGCGCTTACCCACGCCACTGCTGCTGCGCCTAGAGCTACCGACTGAAGGCACCGTGCCCACGGATGGTAATTCGGAGGAGGAGATGGAGGAGGAGGGGTCGGAGGAGGAGGCATAGTACGTCTGAGAGACCGTGACCGAGGTAGGCCCCGCAATCCTTGGTGTGGGCAGTACATGAGCGGCCCCAGGGTCATTCTCGGTCCCAGCCTCCACCAAGTTAACCCAATGTGCCGTCAGTGAGATGTAGTGTCCCTGCCCGGCAGCACTTGTCCACGTGTCCGTGGTTAGGTAAACCTTCTCAGAAACAGAGTTGGTCAGGGCACGGAGGATGTTCTCTGACACGTGCTGGTGTAGGGCTGGGACGGCACATCGGGAAAAATAGTGGCGGCTGGGGACCGAATACCGAGGGGCAGCCACTGCCATGAGATTGCGAAAGGCCTCGGTCTCTACCAGCCTATAGGGCAGCATCTCCAGGCTCAGCAATTTGGAGATGTGGACGTTGAGGGCTTGGGCATGTGGGTGGGTGGAACTGTATTTCCTCTTGCGCTCCAGCGTCTGCTGTAAAGACAGCTGAACGCTGCGCTGGGACACATTGGTGGACACTGTGCAGGATCGTGGAGGCGAAGGTGTGGTTTTCCGGCGGGAGGCGCTCGTGCCGGGGTTCTGGGCAGGGGGTTGACTAGCAGAGGCAGCGAGTGACACATGGGAAGGAGCAGTGGTGTGACCCGCAGGAGGTGGTGAACGGCCTTGGTTCCATTGAGTGGGGTGTTTAGCACTCATATGCCTGCGCATGCTGGTGGTGGTTAGGGTAGTAGTGGTGGCACCCCTGCTGATCCTGGTGTGGCACAGGTTGCACACCACAGTCCGTCGGTCATCCTCACTTTCTTTAAAGAACCTCCAGACTTGCGAACATCTAGGCCTCGCCACGGGAGCTTCACTACGTGAAACAGTTGCTGCTGATGCACCAGCTCTGGCCCTGCTTCTCCCTCTGGCCACACCACTGCCTCTTCCAACCTGTTCTGGTGCAGCACTCGCCTCCGCCTCAGAAGCACTGTCTTCACTCGGCTTATCAACCCAGCTTTGGTCAGTCACCTCGTCATCCTCCGATTCCTCAGTCTGCTCCCCCTCGGACTTCCTGCCCTGACAACAACTTCACCACTGTCTGACAACCGTGTCTCCTCATTGTCCGACACTTCTTTACAAACTTCTTCCACTAACTCAACATTGTCATCATCATCATCACCCATAGACTGCGACAGTTGGAAAACTTGGGCATCGGGAACGAGGTCAGCAGCAACCTGAGAAGTGGTTTGTGACTCTGGGAAGGGTCCAGAAAACAGTTCCTGAGAGTATGCCGGATCGCATTCCAAATTTTCCTGGGAGGGGGCAGACTGGGGGGGGAAGGAGGTTGAGGTGGAGGAGCCAGAGGAGTGCTCCCTTGGGTAATGTGGGTGGACTGCGTGGAAGACTGACTGGTGGACAAATTACTTGAAGCATTGTCCGCAATCCACGACATCAGCTGTTCGCACTGTTCTGGTTTCAACAGTCCTCTACCACGTGTCTTGTAAGTTGAGACATGAAGCTAGGGAGTGTAGCTCTGCGGCGTTCCCCTGCTCCCTCATCAGCAGGTACTGTCTCACCCTGCCCAGGACCACGGCCTCTGCCCCCTGCAGTAATTGAATGCCCACGCCCTCGACCCTTAGCCCTGGGGTTCAACATTTTCTGTATGTAAGTATTATATAAAAAATAAATGGGCCTGCTGTACTGAAACCCACAAACTTGTTCAGTCTGGTTGAATTAAGTGACGTACAGAAAGTGTCACATGGACAGAAATACGGATTGGAGTGAGTGTACTGAACTGTGACAGACAGAATGGTTCCACACTGCTGTGTGAAATGGATTTGTATCACTGAGCTAAAACAACAAAAAAAAACTATTTTTTTAAAAAAACATTTTTTAGTTTTGTTTTTTTTTTTGGAACGTGACGTGCAGAAACTATTGTAGAGCTAACTGACACCCTGCTGACGGTGGCTATTTTGACTGCGACCCAGACAAGTGTCGCACAGAGATTTTTGGGACCAAGCTATATACGTGACAGCAAAAGACCTGGTTGTATTAAGTGACGTACAGAAAGTGTCACCTGGACAGAAAATACGGATTGGAGTGAGTGTGCTGAACTGTGACAGACAGAATGGTTCCACACTGCTGTGTGAAATGGATTTGTATCACTGAGATATAACATTAAAAAAAAAAAAAAAAAAAAAAAAAAAGGGGCGTTATATATGGCGATAGCTACACTACTAGTGCCAGCCAGTCAAGCCAGGAGACAAAAAAAAAAATTTCTTTTAGCCCTTAGAAGGGCTGTTGGGTTCTTTGTGGGTGATTCCTGCCTAACAGAGAACTAAATGCAGGCCCTAACACTCTCCCTGAAACGCAGAAGCTCTATCCCTAACGACATCCAGACAGCATCTGAGCCGAGCACCGCGGGCAGTCACTAGTATATTCCAGGGTCACCTGATCAGGCCAGCCAACCCCTGCTATCGACATGTAAGGGCCCCACGTGATGCTGGGTGTACCGCAGAGTCTCCTGGCTTGTGATTGACTGAGTTTATAGGCGCCAAAAATGCACGATGCAGAAGTTGCCATTTCCTCGAGCATGGCGAGATACTCGTCCGAGCAGCGAGCACTTACGAGTACCCTAATACTCGAACGAGCACCAAGCTCGGATGAGTATGCTCGCTCATCTCTAGGTACGAGTCAAATTTTGACACCTCATTTAATTTCCGGAAATCATTACAGAATCTTAATGTGCTGTCAGGTTTAGGAATCAGGACAATAGGACTGGACCAGTCGCTCTTCAATTCCTCAATGACCCCTAGGTCCAACATCTTTTTGACCTCCTCAGAAATAGCCTGCCTGCAAGCTTCTGGTACCCTGTAAGGTTTTAAATGTACTCTTACATGTGGCTCAGTGACAATGTCATGTTTAATGACTGAGGTTCGCCCGGGCAATTCTGAGAATATGTCATTGTTTCTAAGGATGAACTCTTTTTTCTCCTGTACTTGTACCTTGGATAGGGACTCTGAAACCCGAACTTCTGGTACCTTCTTACAGGGTGGGCTTACTACCGGTGCCAACTTTTCTGGGACCTCACCTCTTGGTACACCTAGAGCTGACAGGGACTCTCTATCTTTCCAGGGTTTGAGCAAGTTTACGTGGTATATCTGCTGAGGCTTTCTTTTACCTGGTTGGTACACTTTGTAATTGACTTCACCGACCCTCTCAATGACCTCATAAGGCCCTTTCCATTTAGCCAGGGACTTACTTTCTACGGTTGGCACTAATACTAACACCCTGTCTCCTGGGTTAAAGGTTCTTACTTTAGCCAACCGATTGTAAACGTGGCTTTGACCCTCTTGTGCCCTCTGTAAGTGTTCCTTGACTAGGGGCATGATTGCAGCGATTCTGTCCTGCATGAGTGCAATGTGTTCTATGACACTTTTATAAGGGGTGTGTTCCTGTTCCCAGGTTTCTTTAGCTATGTCGAGTAGCCCACGTGGGTGTCTGCCATACAATAGCTCGAAGGGCGAGAAACCTGTGGAGGATTGGGGTACTTCACGGATTGCGAACATTAAATATGGTAACACACAATCCCAATCCTTCCCAACCACCCTTTTAAGCATCCCCTTCAAAGTTTTGTTAAATCGTTCAAACAAGCCATCAGTCTGGGGGTGGTACACTGACATACGTAGTTGTTTAATTTTTAATAGCTTGCACATTTCTTTCATGACTCTAGACATGAAGGGTGTCCCCTGGTCTGTAAGGATCTCTTTGGGGATACCTGTTCGGGAGAAAATGTGGAAAAGCTCCCTAGCAATGAGTTTAGAGGAGGTGTTCCTCAAAGGTATAGCCTCAGGATATCGTGTGGCATAATCTAGCACGACTAAGATGTAATGATGCCCCCTAGCGGACTTTACAACTGGGCCGATTGCTATCCTTTCGAAGGGTATCTCTATGATTGGTAATGGTACCAATGGGCTCCTGAAATGAGCAATGGGAGCAGTTAGCTGACATTCAGGACATGAGCTACTGTAGTTTTCTACATCCCTATGTACCCCTGGCCAATAAAACCTCTGACATATGCACTCCCTGGTTTTTTCACAACCCAAGTGACCACCCAGCACATGTTTGTGGGCCAAATCCAGATCTATACGTCGATAGGGTTGGGGCATAACCAACTGCTCAATCTCTTCACTATACAGTAGATCCTGGTTAATAGCCATGTAAGGGTACATTTTTTCAGCCCCTGGAACCTATGGCACACCATTAATCATTTTTACATTCTCCCGTGCTTTTAACAATGTAGGGTCACGGAGTTGGGCAGTGCCAAAATTGTCACGTGACACATCTAATTCAGGCATGTCAGGAATTTCCTCCTGACCCTCAGTGTCACCAGCAAGCACAGCTAGTGAAAAGGTTTCCCTTTCATTTGGGGTCACCCCTAACGCTGGGGTCTCTGCATCTAGCCCAAATGGTATAGGGGTTATGTTCTGATCACCAACATCATCACCATCATCAATAATAACACATTTTGCATAGTGCGTGTTTCTTCTCTCCCACAAGTCCCAAAATAATGGAAAGTCTCTTCCTAGGATCACCTGGTGTAGGAGAGACTTCACCACGCCTACTTCATGGGTGGTAGCACCACAAGGTGTGTCTATGGTGATGACAGCAGTGGGGTATTCCCGTGTGTCCCCATGAATACACAACACCCCAACTTTATGTCCACTATATAACCCTGAGTTGACCAAAGTCCCATGTACCAGGGTTACCAGGCTTCCAGAGTCCAGCAATGCAGAAACTGAGTAGCCCAACACTTGCGGCTCAGTCCCAGTCAAAGACCCTGCCGCTAGGATGGGTCGTGCAAAGAGGGAGACTCGCCTGGATGCATTACATTCCATGGGCTCGGCGGTGAGAGGGTAGGTATATGACCGAATTCATGACACTGCCAACATTGTATGCGGCTTTGGTCTCTGTCCCGAGACCCCCATCGTGGCCCGCCAGTTGATTCCCCCTCAGAACCATCTACCAACCTGAACTGTCTTCCCTTAATAACAGGAACAGTCATACTAGTCCCTCTGGTCGCCTTGTCTCTGGCACTGCTCCTTCCGGGAGAGTTCTGTAGCGGGTCCTCTGTAGCCCGATATCACTCCACCAGGTTCACCAGCTCATAAGGATCTGTAGGTCCTGCTTGTCCGACCCAGCGCTGTATCCTAGGAGGCAGGGAGCGGTTGAACTTATCCAGGACGACCCTCTCGACCGGAGTGCACTCCTCCGGCTGTAGCCACTTCTTCACTAGGTGGATCAGGTCATGCATCTGGGAACGTGGTGGTAAACTTTCAGAGAAAGTCCAGTTATGCACTCTGCCAGCACGCACCTGCATGGTCACACCTAGTCGAGCCAGGATCTCCGCCTTTAGCTTGGAGTAATCACGAGCATCCATCTCACTCAGGTCATAATACGCTTTCTGCGACTCACCGGTCAGAAATGGCGCCACAACATCTGCCCACTGGTCAGCTGGCAACTTTTCTCGTTCTGCCACTTGCTCGAAAACCATGAGATAGGCTTCCACATCGTCTGCAGGTGTCATCTTTTGCAATGCAGCCTGCACTGCAGCCTTCACGGTTGGCTTAACACCTCGGGCCCCTTGCAAGTCAGCTGACCCAGTTTGTGAGACAGTCCTGGCCCCAGTCAATTTCTCCATAAACAGTTTACTAATCTCCATTTGTTGTTGCAACATAGCTCTGGACTCTTCTCGTTGTGCCGCCAGGGCCTGCTGCTGTGTGGCCATAGCCTGTTCATGCCGCAGGTTCGCTTGCACCAGATGCTTTACCAGTTCATCCATGTCAGCCTTTTTATGTAGTTAATAATTAGTAGACATTTAACTGGTAGCAGACTTTTTAGCGTGTGTGTCTCTTTAAGACTGCGTTTTTCAAAAAAAAAAAAAAAACTGCCCACATCCTCCATCATATGTGGGAGGATTAGCCCACTAGAGGTCAGGATAATGGTGCAACAGCAGTCAGAGACATTGACACGGAAGCTTTAGTCCAAACAAGCGTTTAGCCTGCGTTTATTAACAAGTCCAGTGACAGCAGGAAAAAAACAAACAGCCTTTAACTTCAGGCAGCAAAACAAAACCTGCTCGTCAGAGCACTAACTAAACATATAGCAGTCCCTCTCTATACCTACGACTAGCTGCTAGCCGGAGAAACACAGAAATAAACAATCCAAGTTTTTACCTTTCAGGTAGCGCAGATCATTTGAGGCCCACAACCTTCCAGCAGTCTTAGCTGCACTCAGCCTCCTCTCTGTCTGCTTGCTCTGCCGCTTTATAGGCCTCCTAATCAGAGGCTCCTAGCACCTGAGTGACTGCAGCACAAGGCACAAAACCAGTAGTGGATGAAGGTGGAATGGGCGACCACACTTCAAACCTGTTTTAATATAAGTAACGGCTGAACCTAGGGGAAATATATCGCCCGTCAACAGTTAACCCCTTCACAATCTCGCAATACATAATTTCACATGTGTTAATTCATAGTTTTGATGCCTTCAGTGTGAATCTACAATTTTCATAGTCATGAAAATACAGAAAACTCTTTGAATAAGAAGGTGTGTCCAAACTTTTGGTCTGTACTGTATATCTGTCCCTGCTTGCAGCAGCTCTCCCTGGCTCGGTATGAGCCGGTCACCTGTCACCGGTTGCTTTATAGCACCCGATGACGCGTTCCCGGCCAGCCAATCACTGTAATGCCAGTAGCTAACATGGCTACTGGCATCACAGGGGAGGGGACTCGAGTATGGCGCTCTGCCGAACACCGCGTGGTCACGAGCGCCGCCATGTTTGGCCAAATAGTGTATTCAGCCGAACATGTTCGCTCATCACTAATAATAATATCAAATAACCTAGTAAAATATCTTTTTATTGGATGCATTGTATATAACAGACAAAACAGGACTAATCCCTCTTACTTAGTACAACATCATACTGTAAAATACTGAGCCTCAAACACAATAATCTCTTCTTAAGGGCTCATGCACACGAGCGTGTGCCGGCCATGCCTGTGCTGCGGGCCGCTAACTGCGGTCCACAATGCACGGACACTGACCGTGGGGCCACCGCATGCGGATCGCGGACCAATTCACTTGAATGGGGTCCGCGATCCGCATCCGAGGGTCCGCACCGCAGAAAAGTAGTGCTTGCGCTCCTTTTTTGCGGTGCGGAGGCACGGCCAGAAACACCACGGAAGCACACCGTAGTGCTTCCTTGGTGTTCCGATTCTTGCCTCCGACCCGCATCTCCTGGATTGCGGACCCATTGACATGAATGGGTCCGCGATCCGTGATGGGGGCTTACCCGGCCAGTGCTTGTGTATTGCGGACCCGCTTTATGCGGGCCTCAATACGGCCATGCCCGGGCAACGGCCCTGTGCATGAGCCCTAAGGCTGTATTCCAGGGAATAGCTGGTCCTCTATCCTGTAAAACAAATCATAGACTGTCCAGCCAAAGTGTTCAAATTTGAGTTATACTGCATTCTCATATGTAAGAGGGTATTAATCAGAAATACATTCCCACTAGGTGAGGGATGCTGAGTGAACCCAAACTGAACAATACATTTTTGTGCGATATAAAATAAAAGATTCACAATTTTGTCCACGTATCCTAAGAGACATCTTTTTGGGGTCTTTGGTCAGGATTGCAGAGCATGAAATTTTAATAATTTCAAAGACCTTTTGTGCAGATAAAAGCAGCCCTATGGCACATATATAAGGTCTGTAGAGTCAACTGAGCCTCATAGGTATATACAGTGATCCCTCAAGATACAATGGCCTCAGGATACAATATTTTCAACATATGAAAATGATCTTTTCTGACCCATCTTAAGTTGAAACCAGACTCAACATACAATGTCTCAGACCCAGATCCAACCAATCGAGGTCACTTCTCTGGTGAAATAGCTGTATTAGATGCTAGTTAGCAGCTATTCCTGACTGTTATATGTAAGGACTTGTTTTATCTATCTTAGTTATCTGATTATTTTTCTTAAATTTTCATTTTCTCTTATCTTGGATGACATTTTAGGGCTTTGGAACCGATTTCTCAACTTAAAATGGTTTCAACATACAATGGTCATCCTGGAACCAATTAATATTGTATCTTGAGGGGCCACAGTACTCTAATCCCTATGTGGCGCAAAAACAAAACTGTGGTATAAATTCTGTGAAGATTATATACTTCAGATACATATTTACTGATGGACATTTTAGGGAAGGCGAGATATCACTCCAGTATCTGTTTCCCACTTACTCATTTTAAGTATACAGTATGGGGCTTATTTGTGAACCAGGTACGCCAGTTTTTTTGCCTAAAAAGTCGAAAAGTGCGTATTTGCGACTTTTGCTGGTATTTGCAACTTTTCCTGGTATTTGCGACTTTTGCTGGTATTTGCGACTTTTGGGCCTCTTCACCGATTCTGCTTGAGTTCTATATTCCAGATGAGAATATCAGATTAGACCAGGATTATGACCTAATTATGTGTTATGACTTCTAAATGTGTCAAAAAAGTCACATCTCACACCAGCTCCTACCCAGGCGTAATTTATATACCTTATCTAAAACACGGCTTCCTCGGCTGTGTGGCCACAATGCAAGTTTACAATATCCATGTCTAGGCTGCAGAAAACATACAAATCGCAGAGGTTAATACATTTATGTCCAAGTGCTACATCTTAAGGCTTGTTCACACTTCAGTTATTTGATCAGTTATTTCCATCAGTTATTGTGAGCCAAAACCAGGTGTGGAGGGTACAAAGAGATGAGGTGTAATGAAAAGATCTGCACCTATTCTGTGTTTTTGACCCGCACCTGGCTTTGGTTCAAAATAACTGATGGAAATAGCTGATTAAAGCTGATTAAAAAAACTGAAGTGTGAACAAGGCCTTAGTTGTATATTAAGCCCTTGAATAATGTGTTTTTTTTGTTTTTGCGTAATTTTTCTTCCATCTTCACATAGCCATAACTTTTTTTTTAATTTTACATTCACGTATCCATAGGAGGGCTTGTTAATTGTGGTACAAGTTGTACTTTCTAATGCCACCATTCAGTATGGCATACAATGTAGTGGGAATCGGAATAAAAATTCCAAATGGGGTGGAATTGGAAAAAAAAGGCAATTCCGCCACAATGCTACAGGTTTTGTCCATAAGGCATTCCCTATGTGGGAAAAGTGACCTTTGGGTCAGAATTATTACAAAGATTTGTATTGTTTTTTTGTGTTTTAATACTGAAAAAAAAAAATCAAAACTTTAACTCACCATATTCTCACCCCCATACCTTTTTAATAGTTATATCTACTGAACTGTGTGGGGGCTCATTTTTTTGTGGGACAATATGTAATTTTTATTGATACCATTTTGGATTGTGTCACTCTTTTATCACATTATTCAATTTTTTTAAGTGAAGTGAAAATGGCGGATCAGCCGTTTACATTTTTTTTCTGTTACGCCATTCGCTGTATGGGATAAATTATTTTTTTCTTTAATAATATGGACATTTTCAGATGTGGAGATGGGCCCCACAGTAAATTATGTGACTCCCTCTTCCTGTGCAACCTAGTTCAGTTCCCAAAAGAGCTGGCGTGGAAATAAATTCTATTTGATATAAATTAATTATTCACAAATCGTTATAAATCAGGTATACCCAGGCCACTCTGCCTTAGTGTACAGTCACACAGAACGACCATGCTGCGGGCAGGTTTGGGCCTTGCTACTGTGTAGAATAGCACGGCAACTTAGCTGCCTTTCATTTAATAATGAAGACCGCACTGTATAGTCCTTCTTCATTGTTAATGGCCACGTGGCACCTTTAAGGGGCTGTTACTGGTATGGGGTTTGGCTGGTTAGGTGGGGGCACAATATGCATATTATTGCTGTTGTTAATCATCTCTGGCATACCCACTTCTCCAATCTCAGCGCTTTCCTGCCCTACAGGTGGGACCTTTTTTTCTGCCATCTGCTTTTCCTCCTTTTCCACAACATCTTATATCGATGAGAATATGTCATCAGAAACATCCAGCTCCTCCTCTCTCTGTATCTTGCTGACTTTTCTAGGACATGGAGACTTTGAAGGATGATTTATAAGAAGTAAAGCCAGCAAAAGAGGAAGATGGTCATCATTAAGACCTCCCCCCTAAGGGGTGCAGACTGGATGGTATTGGTTGGCACGCTGGCAGTGGAATAACAAAGGCTTTCATCTTATTGGTTTTGGCTGATGTAAGAATAAGTAAATGTAGGAATAAATAAAAATGACATAGAATAACTCTCCCTGCACTCTCCCTCTCCAATATTCTTCTGTTCTCAAATAATTTTAGACTATATCATAACAGTAATCCAACCTTCACCCCTTTGTGACCTCAGCCATACATGTATGATGGAAATCGCAGCTTTAAAGATGGCACCTCCTCATGTGTGCAGCAGGCGCCATAGCCAGGTTTCTGCTGTTATAAACAGAGGAGACACAGGGTGGATATATGACATCAGCCCTAAGGCTGAGTGCATATATTTAACCCCTCAGATGCCATCTAAGCGCTCCCAGTTCCATAGCATAGTTTCCATCCTGAGATCGGTGAACCTGTTATATGCCAGTATTAGCTCAAAGCCTCTGATAGCTAATTCTGGAATATATCAATACAGGCCAGCAGGTGGCAGCACTACACTGGTATATTGTAAATGGAGTGTCCTAAGATTGCTATATAGCCATCACATAACACAATGGGCAATCTAATGATTTCCAGTTATAGTCACTCAGGAAGAAAAGTGAGGGCCCCACATACCGGTGCTGAAAGGGGCCGAGACCACATATATGTATTTGTAATTCAATATTTTTATTTATATTTTATTATTTGATATTTTGCATACAAATATACATATATTTTACAAAGTATTATTTCCGTTACTCCAGCCATTTTCAGCCAGTCTTTTTTCAGATAGTACATATTTAATTAGGTAGATCAGGGTTTTATCAGAGAAAGCATAGGGAGGATGTTCACTCAGAGTTCTGTAGCTCTGTGGCTGCTTCATACCAACGGCAAATGCTGCCTGCCAGCTAGTGAAAATGGAAAAGTTTATACAGTATATGAAGTACAAATTCTGAAGTCACCAAAATCCTGCTGCAATCTAACTTTTTCTGTAAATCAACAGCAAGACTTATAAATAAAAAAGGTTTCTACAGTTCTGGAATGTGTTGGATAACAGTGACAGCATTATGTTAGTGTTATCCAACACATTACAGAACTGTAAGGGTTACATAGCATCATAAATCAGCATAATGCTATGTAACCCCGTTCAGTGCCGGGAGTTCAGTACAGGGCACACGATGCGGGAGACGTCCGAGTCTCACGCTTGTCTGCAAGGGCCCTAAGGGTGGGTTCGCACTAGTGTTATGCCATTCCGTTATAGGTTCCGTTTATAACGGAATATAACGGAATGGCCAGCTGGAATGCAAAACAGGAAGGACTTCTATCCTGCATAATAGAAACCAGACGGATCCGTTATGCTTGCCCATAGACTTCTATTAGGACGGACCAAAACGGAATGCCTCTTAAAGGCTTCTGTTTTACATTCCGTCTGGCCATTCCGTTATATTCCGTTATAAAATGAACCTATAACAGAATGGTATAACGCTATGCCGTGTGCCCATTCAGCAGGTTACTACCACATATGGGGTGTTTCTGTAAACTGCAGAATCAAGGTAATAAATATTGAGGATTGTTTGGCTGTTAACCCTTGCTGTGTTACAGGAAAAATTGATTAAAATGGAAAATCGTGAAAATTGTGGAACACCTAAAGGGTAGCAAAGTTTCCAAAATCAGTTTTGAATAACATGAGAGGTGTAGTTTCTAAAATGGGATTACTTATGGGTAGTTTCTCCTCTGTAAGCCCCACAAAGAGACATTATAACTGAACTGGTCCTTAAAAAAGTGGATTTTGACAATTAATAAAAAATAATAAAATTTTCTTCTAAACTCCTAAATAGCGTTTTTCCAAATTTTCTACAAATTTTGGAATTTTTTTATGCATAAAGGTAAAATGTATCAACTAAAATTCACCACTACCATGAAGTATGATGTGTCAGGAGAAAAAAATAACAGAATGCCTTGGATCACTGCCCCACCAACTCTACAGGTCCCATTCTCCCTGTATCAACATCAGGTTTGATGTGGGATCAGGGGATGGCTGCGGCCAATGACAGATCACAGCAGTGAAGAGTCACATGGTCACATGCTGCAGGGAGAATCAGGACCTGCAGAGCGAGTGGGATAGTGATGAAGCCAGAACCCAGAGTGGTAAGTATGATTACCACTTTGGGTCCAGCCACACTGGGGAGTCAGAAGAAACACTCATCAAAGGTGAGTTAAAGGGGTATTCTGGTTACCATAAATATAACTTATGTTTTAGACTAATTCATCATCAATCATTATCTCATATAATGTAAATTTCACATATTTACCGTTCAGTAGTTATAAAAGTAGTTTCTTCATCTGCTTCCCACTGTGTTTCCTCATAAGTTACCATGGCATTGACCTGTAGATCTGAGCCTTTGTCAAGTCAGGCATGCTCAGTGTGTTGCTATCAATTCTCTAGCTAAATGTTAGTGTCCTGCAGCTTACTGAGTAGAGGGGGTGTGTCTGGACTGGAATATCAGGCAGCCAATCAGTAATCATCGACACTCATGAACAAGCAGAAACTCACAGCAGGAAAGCTAGGCAATGTGGGGATTGTAGTTTTGTGAGGAAAGATAAGGAGCCATGATACTCTGTGTGTTGCAGGCTCACACAGGAGATAGACAAATGGATTGCAAGGTAAAATGAAGCTCTGGTTATATGTATAGGTATGGGTTCTGGTTGGGTCACAGCTTGCAGCCTTAATGCAGTTTATCAAAAATTAAGTTACGTTACCGGAATACCCCTTTAAGTTCTGAAGTCAAGAGAATTGTGACTGCATCTGTAGACTATGATACAGGTTAAAATCTGTCCAAAATCTGCAAAATAATGTATTTATAAAGTTTCTCAACTTTAAGTTAAAATAATTCTATATAATACTGAGGCTTAAAGTTGAATATCTGCTTCAAGTACCTGTTTGATACAAGCTCTCTTGGCATAGCTCATCAGATTGGTTTTATACATGTACAAATTACAAACCGACATGTTCATTTTGAAAAAGTTCACTCAATAATTTAGGATTAATTTCCATTAACAAACTGAATTGTCATTTTGATGTTGTAAAGGCCCTGTAGTCATGTTGGAAGGCGGGTCCTATAGTCCAAGTCTGCATTTGTATGAAAATCTCTAAATCACCGTATACTGCTTTGTTTCAATATCATATTGTTTATGTCAAGGGAAAAATAATGTTATACAACTTTGTTTAAACTTTCCCTTTTGCAAAGTGTGAATGTAAGCGCTCAGTTGTCTTACACTGTATGAGAGTTTTACACAACAGCATATACGTAGAACTTACTTGCTGCCTAATGTCCACTGTAATTTCTCATGGGAAATTCACAGAGAATTAAGTGACTGTACTCTACGCAGCTAGTCATGACAGTATGCAGTCTGTATCTATGGCCTGGAAGATTTTTTTTATAATAAATGTTGCAAATCTTGACATAAGCTGTGACGCAGACGACACTTGAGCTGTGACGCAGATGACACTTGTTTTTGGAATGCCTGACGTACTGGAATAGGTTTATTTTATCAGCAATTATTGAATTATTAGGAATTGTTTCATATAACAAATGGCTCCGCCGCTACATTTTATATATGTAATTGTGAAAAGATTATAAGGGGAATTTTTGTTTGCGTTCATGTACTTGATGTAACAAACGTTAAACTTTTGTTTGTTAAATTTGGTACTTCACACATAACACTTTTGTCTAGAAATGCAAGTCTGATTTTTTGTGTCAATCCCCTGAGCCTACCCACTGGAGTGAAACTTTTTGCTACTCTTTAAAATGATAGTACTGGAGTGAAACTAATTAACATAACTAACCATGCCCACTTTCCATCCCACTTTTTAAAATTGGAGTGAGTGGTATAAAAATGCAAATATGGCTCTGTTATGAACATGGCTTATTCATCATGACCTTCTTTTAGCCCTAGCATGGAGACGTCACAGTAATTCACTTTTAGATGCCATTGAGAAACTTGATGTAATATACGTAGGGTGGCTCTCACACTACTACTCAGGGGTGTAACTACCATAGCGGCAGACCGTGTGACTGCTATGGGGCCCAGGGCAATAGAGGGGCCAGTCTTAGTTGGGATCCTCTCCTCTTGTACTGGAGGTGAAAACTTAGTCAGGACTCTACCCTCTAAAGGAACAACTTTTAGCAAATGAAGCAGTGGAAAAATGTCCCAAGGGTCATTGAAAAGGGTTTAGGCGGAAACCCTTCTGTCCCATGTGGGGGGCCTGGTTTCATCCTTGCTATGGGACCCTTACTTCTCTATGTACACCACTGCTACTACTGCTTATATTCTGTACAGTGCGTCAGGTGAAAAAAGTAGCATGGGCTGATGGTTTGTCTGCAAATGGATTGAAACAATAGACATAATTTCCGCCCCACACTGCATTATTTTCTAACTATTGAATGCAGTTTGTCTGGCTTCACCCACCCACACTGTTTGACAACTTTCCCTGTGTACATGCTCATACAGGGAAAATGTCAATCACACAGGGGATGCAGGATTTACACACTCATTTCATGAGCCCAGGCAAGAATTTACATGTGTTATATTAAAATACCAGTCAAATATGGTATATATTGCCCAAGAGTAGTTCCTCCTGATCCCATAAGAGATGGAATGAAACTAAATGGACCCAGGGGTCGAGGTATAGTAAATGTCCCACCAAAACTTGTTTTGGAATTGAAAGTTTGAAAAGTCATGAATGCTGATAAATCACCAACCATACTGATGTAGAAAAGGGTTGTGCCATCAGATGCTGGAATCCTGAGGACACAGCCACACAGCCAGGTTTCTGCACGCAGTTATGGAAGTCAAAATCTGAAGCAGATCATAAAAGGAGAGAAAGTATAAAGGACAGAAATGACTTCTCTTTTTTGAATTCACTTCTGGTTTTGGATTTCAAAACTGCATCAGGAAACCTGAACTTGTGGCTGTACCCTGAGGGTTAAATAATTTCTAGGGGCTTTAGTTCTCACAGGCCTTTGTGATCCTATATTTTTAAAGGAGTATATTGATGACATCTTCATTTCAGGAGCGCCTCACAAACTTGCTTACATTATATGTCTAACATGTTTCTAAGGTTTTGTGTGAAGTTGTTTAACTTGCATGTCACACGTATTAGCCAAGATTTGACTGCTTCATAATGCTGGTCTTTATCCTGTAGTCATTCCCTCTCAAAACTAGTCATTAACCAGGATAAGAAAAGACAAGAAATTGAAATAAAAAAATGCTTTAAACATATTTTCGGCTCAGAAAAATTATGAAACTGGTGGTTTAACCAACCAAAGTAAATATCTTTATTATATAAAGATATTACTAAATGTCTACATACTGACGTACTGTACCATAGCATGTGAGGCTGAAAATAAAGTCAGATTACTACGATCCACATTTATGTAATATGGACTGAAATTTAAAAAAAAAAAATAAGGTACTGCATATAACTATGTGTGTATTTATGACATATAGAAATTTGACTGTGAGACCTTTTGGGGACTTGGATGGATGTGAGTGATGACAATCTTGTGTACAATGCTGTGGGATATGTTGTATGTATGTTGTATCCTATGTACCAATAGGATACAAACAACAAAAAAATAAAATACATTAATTTAAGCTTTTATGTTAAAAATGAAATAGACGAGGTGGCAAAACATAATGAGGTCGTTATTATGGGGGATTTAAACTACCCAGATATAGACTGGGAAACAGAAACCTGTATATCTCATAAAGGAAACAGGTTCTTGGAAATAACCAAAGACAATTACCTTTCCCAACTGGTTCAGGACCTGACTAGAGGGACGGCCATACTGGACTTAGTATTAACCAATAGACCTGACAGAACAATAGATGTGCAGGTCGGGGGACACCTGGGAAATAGTGACCATAATATAATAACCTTCCAACTGTCATTCAGTTTCTTCAGGGAGGAACAAAAATACCAAACTTCAAAAAAGCAAAATTTAGCCAACTAAGAGAGGCCATAGGCCTAACTAACTGGGACAAAGTCCTCAAAAATTGTGAGAGGTACATACCTTATGGGGATAAAAGGTTAAGGATTGGAACAAGAAAAAACCAATGTGGATTAATAGAGCTGTAAAGAAAGCAATAAATGACAAACAGAAAGCATTTAAATCACTAAAACAGGAGGGGAGCGAGGAAGCATTGAAAAACTATAAGGAAAAAAAATAGAATATGTAAAAGACAAATAAATACAGCCAAACTAGAGACCGAGAGATTAATCGCCAAAGAGAGTAAAACTAACCCTAAAATGTTCTTTAATTATATAAATGGTAAAAAGTATAAACCTGAAGGTGTTGGCCCCTTACAGAGTAATGAGGGGGGAGTTGCAGAGAGCGATGAGGAGAAAGCAAAGCTACTAAATATCTTTTTCTCCACTGTATTCACTGAGGAAAATAAACTGTCAGATGAAATGCAGAATATAAAAGTAAATTCCCCTTTAAAAGTGCCCTGTCTGACCCAGGAAGAAGTAGAGTTGCGTCTTAAAAAGATTAAAACAGACAAATCGCCAGGACCAGATGGCATACACCCCTGTATCCTAAGAGAATTAAGTAATATCATCGCCAGACCCTTATTTTTGACATTTAAGGACTCTATACTGACAGGGAGTGTTCCACAGGATTGGCGCATAGCAAATGTGGTGCCAATATTCAAAAAGGGTCCAAAAACAGAGCCCGGGAACTATAGGCCAGTAAGTTTAACATCTGTCGTGGGTAAACTGTTTGAGGGTTTTCTAAGAGATACTATCTTGGAGTACCTCAATGAAAATAAGCAAATAACTCCATATCAGCATGGCCTCATGAGGGATCGGTCATGTCAAACCAATTTAATCAGTTTCTATGAGGAGGTAAGTTCTAATCTGGACCGCGGCGAATCAATGGATGTCGTATATCTGGACTTCTCCAAAGCATTTGACACGGTACCACATAAAAGGTTAGTATATAAAATGAGAATGCTTGGCCTGGGAGGAAATGTCTATATGTGGGTAAGTAACTGGCTCAGTGATAGAAAACAGAGGGTGGTTATTAACATATTCAGATTGGGTCACTGTCACTAGTGGGGTACCACAGGGGTCAGTATTGGGCCCTATTCTCTTCAATATATTTATTAATGATCTTGTAGAAGGCTTGCACAGTAAAATATCAATTTTTGCAGATGACACTAAACTATGTAAAGTAATTAACACAGAAGAGGACAGTACACTGCTACAGATGGATCTGGATAGACTGGAGGCTTGGGCAGAGAAGTGGCAGATGAGGTTTAACGCTGACAAATGTAAGGTTATGCATATGGGAAGGAATAATGCAAGTCACCAGTACATACTAAATGGTAAAATATTGGATAACTCTGACATGGAAAAGGACCTAGGAATTTTAGTGAACAACAAACTAAGCTGTAGAAACCAGTGTCAGACAGCTGCTGCCAAGGCCAATAAGATAATGGGTTGCATCAAAAGAGGCATAGATGCCCGTGATGAGAACATAGTCCTGCCGCTTTACTATTCACTAGTCAGACCACACATGGAGTACTGTGTACAGTTCTGGGCTCCTGTGAACAAGGCAGACATAGCAGAGCTGGAGAGGGTTCAGAGGAGGGCAACTAAAGTAATACCCAGAACCCAGAAAGATTATCAAAATTAGGCTTATTCACTTTAGAAAAAAGACGACTGAGGGGAGATCTAATAACTATGTATAAATATATCAGAGGTCAGTACAGAGATCTCTCCCATGATCTATTTATCCCCAGGACTGTGACTGTGACGAGGGGACATCCTCTGTGTCTGGAGGAAAGAAGGTTTGTACACAAACATAGAAGAGGATTCTTTACGGTAAGAGCAGTGAGACTATGGAACTCTCTGCCTGAGGAGGTGGTGATGGTAAGTTCACTAAAAGAGTTCAAGAGGGGCCTGGATATATTTCTAGAGTGTAATAATATTACAGGTTATAGTTACTAGAGATGGGTCATTGATCCAGGGAGTAATTCTGATTGCCTGATTGGAGTCGGGAAGGAATTTTTTTCCCTAAAGTGGGGAAAATTGGCTTCTACCTCACAGGGTTTTTTTTGCCTTCCTCTGGATCAACTTGTAGGAAAACAGGCCGAAATGGATGGACAGATGTCTTTTTTCGGCCTTATAAGCTATGTTACTATGTTACTATGTTAAAATGTTTATAATACAAGATGAGTCAAAAGTTGCAGGACACCCTTTTATTTCAGAAACGAAAGGGAAAATTAAATATCTAAAACCCCTGAAAGTAATGGGCGAGGGGGCCTATCTTTCAGGCTACGTCTGGAACATGGCCGCCATCTTGAAAGCCACCATATCAAGGATCAAGGGCAATTGGATCAAGGGCAAATTTTTCCAATGGGAAGGGGGTCATGTAGAATATCATAGAAGACCAGAATTTTCCCAGAAATCAATTGCTGAAATCAGATTTGCAATATCTCTTGTGGTTCAACACAGAAAAGTTCAAAAGTTCTGTGTTCAGCACCAGGGACAACACATTGAATACATCAAATACCTGTGTATCACAGGGAACATTCCCAATTGTTGTTGCAAATTTCTGTATTGATGACTTTTAAACCACAAGATATTGCAAAACTGCGGCAGTTGATTTCTGAGAAAATTCTGGTCTTCTTTGATATGCTACATGACCCCCTTCCCATTGGAAAAATCTGCCCTTGATACAATATGGCAGCTTTCAAGAATTTTTTTTTATGTTTATCTCTGTCATTTGAGCTGAGTTGAAAATGGCATAGTGAAACAGGTTCAGGGCAGCATATTTAAGGAAACCATTAACAAATGGGTATTGCTGCTGTTCAATCTTCCTTCCCACAAGTCTTATGACTAGAGATGAGCGAGCACTAAAATGCTCGGGTGCTCGTTATTCGAGTCGAACTTTTCCCGATGCTCGGGTGCTCGTTTCGAATAACAAACCCCATTGAAGTCAATGGGAGACTCGAGCATTTTTGCAGGGGACCAAGGCTCTGCCTAGGGAAGGCTGGGTGAAAACCTGGAAACCTCAGAAAATGATGGAAACACCACGGAAATGGACAGGAAACAGCAGGGGCAGCATGCATGGATGCTTCTGAGGCTGCCTAATCCCACCATTACCCCAAATTCTCAGGCAACAGCTTGGTGGTTACCCTCATGGCAATTGTGCTCACCCAGACCAAGAAAGTCGAGGCAAATACCCATCACATGTTAGGGAAGCACCCAACTAGGTGCAACGAAGGTCCATCACCACCTGCAGGTGACACCACTGCTCATGCTGGCACTGCAGCTGACATCAAGTTTAGTATCTGTTCTTATCAGTTGCTGTGGCTGTTGGTGGTAAAGTACTGAGCATAGCTGCTTCCCAAGCAGTTGACCCGGGTTCGATTCCTGTCTATCGCAGGAGGCAATTAAAAGAAAAACCAAAAAAAAATCAGTACAATATCTAATACGTCCCCTACCCGGGTAAATTGTTTGGAGAGAGGGCCTGTAGGTGGGGGGAAGGAGGTTTCGCTGGAAGAGCCAGAGGAGTGCCCCCTGGGCTAGCGTGTGTGGTGGTGACAACAGCCAGATGGATTTGGAAAAACTCTAGCATCAACCGGTACGGTATCGATTCTTCTCAGTTTAATACCGTATATGTCCCCTATTTTGGGACCTTATATTTCATGGATTTTTCGACCACGGAAAACGGAAAAAGAGCTTGCTCTGGCCAGGGGAGTGTCGTTCCTACTGCAGCTAAGGGGACGTGTCCATGCTCTGCCTATCACAGGTCAGGAGGCA